>PVKA01001800.1:82174-137562 GCA_004027165.1 Ctenomys sociabilis | reverse complement strand
CTCTGTAGCTTGCTACTCCCGCAAAGCGGAGGACACTCCAAGTCTGCAGAGTAGATGTGGACCCAGCTCGGCCACCCAGGGAACAAAGACCCCAACCTGCAGCGGCTACCCAAAAGGCCAGGCGACCGAGGCGCTCTCCGCGGTCCTGAAAGGGGCCAGACAAAGAATCCCTTTGTCTCACGCGTGCGGCAGGCAGATCCTAACTCATCTGAGGTCCTAATATTCATTCTTTTATCCAGGCTGGATTCCTAACTCAGGCCTTCCTTGTGTGAGGCACTTGGGACCCATCTGAAAGGAAGGAAGGAAAGAAGGAAGGAAGGAAGGAAGGAAGGAAGAAAAAAGGTCCCAGCCTTCAAGCCACTCACAGTCTGTCAGGGGTGTTGTTATCCACAAAATGCCAGGGCTGTCTATGGGGACCAGGCAGCCTTCCTGAAGGAGGTGATGACTTTGCCAATGTCCAGTGATTATTGGGATTTATTGAAGTAGAGCCAGGCATGATGGCACATGCCTGTAATCCCAGCACTTGGGAGGTTGAGGCAATAAGAGCACTCTGAGTTCAAGACCAGCCTGGGCTACATAGCAAGACCCTGTCTTAACAAAACAAAGCAAAATGAGATTTAGCCAAGTAGAGATGGAGGTAGGAGAGAGAAGGAAGTATAAAAATAAAGATGTGTTCTGTCCATGTACCAACTTCCCATGATGAATGTGATCATTATGTATTGCAAACATGAACTAATAAAAATAAAAATTAAAAAAATGATTTTGTCAAGTGAAGAAAGAAACTAGAGAAAGTGTCAGAAAAAAGGAACAGGGTGTCCAAAGGCAGAAGTGAGGGTTGAACACAGGGTCAAGGGTGCAGGCCCGGACCAATTGTGACACCCTCTTCTATGTTTCTGCATCCCAGTTACAAAACACTCCACGGCTAAGAATGTGCTACGTGTTTGTAGGGTGGTTGTGTGCTCAACAGAATGGCTTGAAACACAGTGGACACAGTGCAAACTGCTTTCCACAGGCACAGGGGCTATGGCAGTGTGGAGGAAACTAGGGCAATGGATGAGTGTGGCAGGCCATAGGAGAGGGCCTGGGGGCCTCTGTTGGGGGCCAGTTTCCACCCAGAATCTCAGGGGGCTATACTTGTGGAGAAGAGGCTGTAGGAGAGCCTGGAGCGTGTGTGATTAGAGGGGGCTTCCCAGGCAGCTACTCAGCGTGGAGGGAGGCGGAGCTTTTGGGCTACTCAAGGCTATCCTCAGTGCCTAGCTCTGGGGTGGTGGTGGTGGGGGCATCTTTTCTTTTTGGTCCTGTATGCCCCCCACAGAAAACCTATGTTAATAACACATTTCCTTCTGCATCTTTGTCTGGTACTGAAACTCTGTAACAGGCATAAGTAGATAGATGCACATATACATGTGTGGAGTATATTGTTGTTTTATAAAAGATGAGATTGTTACATACTTATCTCCAAATTACTTTTCTTATCCAACAATACTATACAGAAATTCCATTGCAGTCTATTGGTGAAAAGTTAATTACATCTTCTATAGATTGCATAATGCTCTGCTGCATGAGTAGGTAACCATCAGCCTTTCTTGTCCTGCTCCCTTGAGTTCACCCCCCCCCTACACTGGTCCCATAGGCCACCCCAGGCTCTGGGGCACTGCACGCTGCCTTGTCCCTCCTGGTCAGTGTGGGGAGGTGTGTCTCTGAGCCAGACCTGACTCCCACTTCTACTCTTAGGCCTTGGAGGAGCCAGGGAGAGAGCCCATGGGGCGGGGGCTTGGACTTCACCCTAGAGGAGAGGATCCTGGAAGGTTTGCAGCCCAGAGCACCTTGTGCAAAGCTCTGCTACAGCTGCTGGGGACTTGGACCTCATGGAGACCTCAAAGGAGGCAAAGAGCCTTCCCCACATGATCCCCCTCCATCTTGTTCTGTTTGCCCTCCACTAGCTCCTCCTCCTCTGCTAGAGCCCAGGCTCACCTCACCTGTCCAGGTCAGCATGGTCCCACCTGGTCTTCTGGCTCCTACTTCCCACTGTTCCCAACAAGGAAAATACTAGAAGTACCAGGGAGGAACAAAGGCACAGGTCACTGCTCAGGGTCCCCTGGGAAGGCTGCTGTCACCTTTGATCTGAATCAGCTCTGAGCTCTTCTGCTTCTTCTTGGTTGAGCTCTGGGGAGGTGGTGGTCTGTGTCCCCATCCATCCCCAAGGCTTCTGCTCCAGGGTAGGGCAGGGAGGTGGCAGTGGCACAGACAAGGTGGCCTTTCTAGTCCCCAGATTCCCTGAGGCCACTCAGAGGGCTCTTCTTGAAAGGTCTGTTTTTGACTCATCAGCTCTACCCCATGGGATCAAAAGTCATGGGTCATCATTAGTCCATAGAAGAAGATGCCCCCAAATCCAGTCACATGAGATAGAAGAGGGCTTATATTATTATTATTATTATTATTATTATTGTAGTGCTAAGGCAGAACTCAGGGCCTCCTTCATGCTAGGCAAGTGCTCCAGCCACACCCAGACCTGACCTTTTGTTTCAGTAGAGCACTTTACTTTGGCTTCAGAGACCCAGGATGCAGGACATGGTTGCCGAGGACCAGGGTACCTGGGGTTTTCTTGAGAGTGAAGGTGTTCGGTGGAGAGAGGTCCAGAGGAAGGAATGGCCTGAGAGGCCAGTGAGAGCTGGGCCCTGGACCCTAGGACACGCATGTTGTACACTCCTGACTGGAAATGTGGCAGCCTCTACTTGAGGATCCTCCTCCCCCTTTTCTCATAACTGTTTGAAAAGCTGTGGAATTCTGGGACATTCCTATAAAAATCTGTATTTCCTGGCTTCTTCAGAAAAATGTGAACGCTCAGCAAAGCTGGATTCTGGAGGGGGCTCCTTTGCAAGGGTTCTAGTAGTCAGAAGCGGTGTCCCTTGCTGGGCGCTGGCCCCAGGCCATCTATTGTTGCCCCTGCCCCACCCCCACCATTTTACAGAGCGGGCTCCGCAGGGGCCGGGTGGGAGGGGCATCTTCCGAAGGTTGGAGCCCGGCGGGGTCCTGGGACCCTTGTGTCCCCTGTACCCTCGGGGGCAGCTAGACTCGGTGGTGGCGCTGGTCAGGTTGCCTGGGCCCTCTAGGGTCTTCCTCCCGCCCCGCTTCGGCTCTTGCGAACGGCAGGGGGCGCGCGCGGCCCACGAGAGCGGCTCCCAGCAGGACAAAGGCGAGGTGCGGCGGGGACCCGGCATCTCAGCTCCAGCCAGAGGATCCTCAACAGCCCCTGCCACTCCTGGGGCTTTTGTGGGGTTTGGTGCTAGCCTCTCAGGCGGGCCTGGGCTGTGTCCTCCAGCATCTGAGTGGCATCCTTCTGTCTCCCTGTCATCTTCTACCTCTTGTCCCTGACTCCCTGGGTACTGGCACTGTCTCTCTGTGGCAAGTGGCTGGCTCATGCTTCTCTCTCTCTCTCTCTCTCTCTCTCTCTCTCTCTCTCCTCCCTTCTTCCCTCCCCCTCCCCTGCCCTTCTTCCCCTTCCTCTCTCTCCTCCCTCCCCCTCCTTCTCTCCCTACTCACCTCCTCCTCCTCCTCCTCTTCCTCTCTCTCTGTCTCCTTCTGTCTCTCCCTCCCTTCTCCCTCCCTCCCCTTCCCCTCTCTCTCTGTGTCTCTCCTGCTCTGGGACAGGCCAAGTCATCTTCATCAAAAGTTGGGCCACCCTCTGACTGCGCAGAATCCTTGGATTCTCCTCGACTTCTGCCAAGCCCCTGGAATTAGTTCCCCAGGTACATGGGATTAGCTGGAACCTGCACGCCTGGCTCCCAGCTCTCCAGGACCTGAATGGAGGCAGCCGGTGCTGAACAGCTGAACGCAGCCCTCACTGAGGAGCCTCTTTTTATCTGCCATGCCCTGCACAAGTTGGTGCTCAGGAACTCCTCTTTGCAGCCTGGGTATAGACCAGCGCACCTGTCGTAATCATTAAAGAGCAGAAACTCTGTTGACAGAATCGGGAGTCCAAGAAAGTCATTGCAGGCACATTGTGAAAATCAAGGGGGGAGTGGGGAGGAGCCTACAGTAGGGAGGGCCTCAGACCCCAGCGAAATGCTGAGGAAAGCCCCAGCCCAGAAATCCTGGCGGTGCAGCCAGAATCCTTGGCCAGCTGTCCATCACATCTGTGTGAGCTCACACCGCTGGAGGCTGGAGGACACCATGGCTCCCAAGGCAGGCTCTATCTGGAGAGCTGAGAGGTGACAGCTTGGCTCTGTGGCCAGGGCATCTACCATTTCAGAAAGCACACAACTTTGGAGCCAGCCAGACCTGCCACGCCTACTCAGGCCTTGTGGGCCAAGTCTCTGGGCTGGGGTGGCCTTAGTGATACAGATGACTGGACAGCCACCCTGAGGACTGCAGTCTTATGGTAGTGTCTGGCTGCAGCCCGCAGTAGGTGCTTGACAAAGGTGGTTGTTTTCAGATGACTTTCTTTATCCTTTCTCATAGGCCAGGGAGATAGCTCAGCAGAATAAGCACTTGCCGGGCGATGGCCAGCACGGGGTCCTGAGTTCAACCCCTGGGGACAGCAAAACAAACAAACAAGCAGACAAAAAACCCCATGATTTTGGGCCAGGAAGATAGCTCAGTGGCTTAAACACCTGCCTATCAAGCACAAGGTTCTGAATTTGATCCTGGGTACAAAAAAAAGTATCTTTATCCCTTTCTCCCAGGGCTAGTGGGACCCAGTTTGGCCTGGTACTTCTCTTTCCCTAACTGCAACATGGGGCCAATAATGGTATCCTTACTATGGGCCTTGTTTATCTTTCTTCCTGATAGTGTCTATAAAATTTCCTTACTGTGTGGTTGAAGTGAAAACTGCATTCTGATTCCTCATTCATTCATTCATTCATTTATTTGCTGGTCCAGGACCTCACCCTTCTCTATCTCATGGTACCTAGTTTGTGGAAGTGTTTGTTGCCCCTGAGCTCCACAAAGCCTCCACCTTGGTCAGAATTATTCACAGCTGTGTCCCTAGAGCCTGGTCATAGCCTCTTTTTGTGGCAGTTTGGATGTACGTAGGGCTTGCCTGCCCAGGGGAGCTCGCCATGGCCAGCTGCTGAGCATGCTGCAGTCAAGCTGGGGCAGAGCAAGTTGTTGGGTTGAGCTGGGAGGGGAAAGGGGGCGAGCACCCACATCTGTGGGCTCTCTAAGGGGAACATTGATAGGGTGACCGGTTGTGAACCCACAGGGACCTGTAAATGCCCAGGGTGTGCTGGGAGCTCAGGTCCTCTCCAGAGGCCTTCAGACTGTGCTCGAGGCAGTACTAAACAGCAAACGCAGGGCTTCAGACATGTTTGGCAAGCTCTATCACTGAGCCCCAGTCCCAGCCCCAGGCTGGATTTTGTAATGGCACCATGCCCATGGTTGTCCTAGGCCTGGGGCCTGTTTTGCCCTTGCTGGTCCAACCCTGACTTCCTTTTGGGGGCAGGTTATGGGAGCAGCATGGAGAGGTCAGCCCTGGGCTGGCACGTGGCTTACATTCACAAATCTCAGGTGGCCCATCCACTGGCTCCCTTGGCTGGGCGCAGAATCAGAGAGTTTCACAGCTCCCAGGGCTGCCCAGCAAGGAAGGGGGCCAGCTAGGGCCTGAAATAAGTGCCAGAAAGAGTGAGCTTCCCAACTGCTTCACAGTAGCATCCAGATGAGTCCTTTCCTCACAGTCACCCTTCTTGGGCACTGACAGTCTGCAGGGGCACATCTGTCACCATGAGCTCTGGGACGACAGAAGCAGTGGCCAGCAAAGCCCTTGTGCCTGTGCCTCACAGCCGAGTGGCAGCAGACAGCTGCTCAGGGAGGCTGTGCCCATGTCCTGATTCCTAAGGGACAGATCCTTTCCTCTGAGGACAGGCTCCCCAGGCCCCTTGTGCCAGACAAGGCTCCAGTAGGCAGCGCTTACAAACACAGCAGCCCTGCAGGGCTGGCAGCAGCCCAGACGGCCAGGCCCCAGAGCTACTCTACAAGAATGCACCCCTGTTGTTCCGACGAACTAACTGCTCTGTGCGGGCTGCCTGGATCCCACCAGCATCTACACAGCCTCTGTGGGCTGCAGTGCATCTCTGCACCTCTCTGGGTCCCAGTTTCTTCTCCTGTGAGATCAGGAGGGGTCTGCTGACAAGCTGCGTGATGGGCTTCAGGCTTGGATGGCCCATGTTAGCCTTGCACTCTGTCTGGCTGCCCGAGAATCTTGGGAGAAAAACAGATATAGGTTTGTTTTGCTACCAGATCAGAGTGAAATTAGCAACATTTGGCAATTAATGCATTTTCCCCAAGACTCAGCTCTTAAACCAAGTTCTAAGTGTTTGACTTTCATTTTAAATAGGAGGCTGTCAGGAGGAATTACACAGCTCCTAAAGCAACACAGACATTATAATTAAAGAGATGCCAATCCTGGCAGGTAGGAGAAGAGGTGAGGGAATGTGGCGATGAGCACGGAAGGGAGAGCAGGGATGGCGAGCCATGGAGTGTCCCCATCAGCTTCGGCCACCTCACCCAGCGGCAGATGTGTTCAGACTGTGTGCTGGGCACTGCACAGTCTCTTAGGATCCCACGGCACTTGAGGAAGGCAGGTGGTTTTTATCCTATTTCACAGGAGAAAAGAAAAAACAGACCAATGATCAGTGCCAGTGCCCTTATTGATACCCTGATACTGAGTGCTATACAAAGCCATACAGAGGAGTGTCGCTCTCCTCCAACCCCAGCTTGAGATCCTCCTGTGGTCCAGGCTGAGCTCCACCCCCACTCTTGTGAGCCCCTCCATGCCCCAGGCTCTCCCACTTAAACCATAACCACAGCTATTCCACTGGGCACAAGACACAGGGCCCTGAGGGTGAGGCTCACTTGGCCTGCAGACCGGGGAGCAGGCTGGCAATGAGGTGGGCTCAGAGGTTCTGGGGGATGTGTCTTGGCAGACACTTCTGTTCTTGCAGATTCTCTTCCCTGTGGACAGGCTGAGCCTGTGCCTTGTGTCGCTTTGGGAGCTGGAGAGAAGACAAGCAAGCAGCAGGAAGCTTGGGACAGGAA
The DNA here is from genome assembly GCA_004027165.1 of Ctenomys sociabilis. Taxonomy (NCBI): domain Eukaryota; kingdom Metazoa; phylum Chordata; class Mammalia; order Rodentia; family Ctenomyidae; genus Ctenomys; species Ctenomys sociabilis. The sequence continues at coordinate 130,527 of PVKA01001800.1, read as the reverse complement.
AGGAGAAACCAGAGAACAAGGTGGACTGAAAACATCAGGAAATCAGCAGAGAAAGATTATCCTGACCCGAAGACTCTCATCAGGCATAAAACAGAGTACCAAGCCCTGGTTGAGCCCAACTACCCTGCATTTCAGGTTTGACCTGTTCGCCCACCCCAGCCTGTAGTGTCCTTGCATAGGCCCTGAGTGCTTCTTACCTGCTACTCTTTCTGAGTGTCCTGCTCAGTTCTTTGCGGGGGCTACCAAGAACCTGGACCTAGCTGCTCCAGACACTCCATCCACTAGCATGCTGAGCAGGTCCCTGGCCAAGCTGGGCACCCCATGTGCCCACCCTCAGGCAGGTCTTTGCAGCCTCCCGGGCCTCCACACTGATGGCTGAGGAGCGGGAGCAGGGCCTCAGTGGCTCAGCTTCCTCCCTGGGGGTGGCTCCCTGGCCCACTCCCCATCCCCACTGGGCTCCCCCCTTGACAGGTACCTCATTAGCAGAATCTCTATAAATAACGCCGATGAGTTAGAGTTACAACAAGGTAGCTCATTAAAGGCACTTCACTCGTCGCACTTCCCAATTAGTGTTTCTGTGGGTGCAGCTGCCAGGGTTGTGTGTGACAGGGTACTCTTGGCATACAGTGGGGCCTGGCCAGGCCTGAATCACTGGGAGAGCCGGCATCTCAGCCCCAGGCAGACGCTTCCTTCACCTTGTCCGGCCTAGCAGCCTTGTGTGGCCAGTGACACAGAAGACAGAGCCTGTGAGCATGGTGCCCTCACGACACCAGACCCGGCTGCTCCACGCACCCCAGAAATGCATCTGGACCAGGGCTGTGCCTCCATCTGGTGCATGCCTGGTCCGCATACCCCCAGCATCCCATGCTCTCGAATTCCACTCCAGGGGCTCCCTTATAACTTACCTGTTCGGTGTCTTTCCTACTCACTGCCTTCCTCTTACCTTTCCTTTTCTTTTTTCTTGTTAAGACAGGGTCTCACTAGGTTGTCCAGGCTGGCCTTGAAGTCACTATTCTAGCCTACTTAGACTGGCCTCAAATTCATGATGGTCATCCTGCCTCAGCCTCCCAAGTTCTGGGAGGCTTTTCCAGGTTGCCTTCCTTTATAGGTGATCTCAAACTCTGTCACTGAAGCTTCTGGGGACAACATTCTCCTCCTTGGGTGATGACATCACGGGTGAGGGCAATGGAGAGCATTTCAGGCTAGAGAAGGAAAGAATGTACCAGAAGGGATGTGGGAGGTGGGGTGATGACGCTCTCAGGACAAACCTACTAGGCTGCAGTTTTTACTCACTTTTCCACATTTAAGGGAGCAGGCTAGGAGGCTCTGGCCACCTGCCCACATCACCGCACGTAGGCAGCATCCTGTGGGTGGGTCCAGCCACCAAGGAGAGCTCCTGTTGGAGCTGGACTCTATAGGCTCTAGTACTGCTCACTTGTCCTAGAAAGTCAGAAGTACAGTGTGGATCAACAGGCCCTGCGTCCTGCCGCACAGCCTACCCCTCTCTCCCTATCTAGGTTTCCATCCCCGGCCACACTTCCTGCTGTTTTCACTTTGGGTCTGCACTTTCCGCTTCATTTTGGGCAGGAAACAGCTCCCAACTTCTCTCCCTCTTGCCTTGCTGAATCAATAGCCTAGCTGGGTGAGGCAGATAATGAAATTTACATTCAATGGTTTCCATGGCAACCACAGTGCTGGACCAGTTTTTCCTGCTCTTGGGGGCATAGTGTTCTAAGAGAAGCCAGGTAACCAGAGCTTAGCTCCTTGAGGATGCGTCCAGAGTTTTCAAGAGGACTCAGGATCACCAAGTGTTCTGGATATGTGGCTCGTGGGTAAGAGAGAGGAGTCCTTATTTTCCTGTGTGTTGGAGGGCCACACTAAAGGTCCAACTGCCCTCACTTCCCCATTGCTCATGTCATAGGCTCCTACTACACTCCAGGCCCTGTGATGAGCACTGCAGTGCTATCTTTTTTTCAGCTTTGCTGGAACTATAAGAGATAGGCACTGTTACCCCATTTTACAGATAGAAAAATTGAATCCAGGGAGCATCACTGCCAGAATGAACCCAGGTTGGCTTGAGCCCTGAAGCCATCACCTTACGTGCCCTGCAGTGAGACAGTGGTATCCTGAGCTTACATGGGGCCTTCCTGCTTCTCTCATCTACAGAGGCCTACAGGACCCCGGTTGAGAGCACAGGTCTGTAACCAGGTGGCCTGGGTCCTTGCTCATCTTATCTATGCCTTGATTTTTCCATCTCCAAACTAAGGATGGGACAGGGTGTCTGTCTCTTGGGAGTGAGGAGTGGGTGGAATGAGGGGAGATTGGGTGGGGGGGCCTTGGGCATGTGGCCAGGTCTCGGCAGTCGTGGCTGCCACTTGCACAGCACTTGCTGAGTGATGTGAAGAACGGGGCTGTGGGAGCCCAAAGGAGACAGCAATCCCCAGGTCTGGGGCTCCGGGCTTCCCAGCGGAAGCACTGGGGCCCAGGCAGGGACATACAGGACAAAAACATCTGAAGAGGAGAGATCAACAGGGAGGAAGGAAGTGGTGAGGCCCATCTGGGGAAAGTTGGGTATAGGCTAGGGTGTGACTCTGAGACTTGGGGTGCATGGAGGCAACATGTGTCACTCCTGACCAAACAGCATCTATTCCTCTGCAGTTTTCCTTCAGGAACCAGCCCTTCCCCTATTCTTGTGTGTGGTGCTGGAGTGTTGGGTGCCAGGGGATACAAAATAATGGTTTACTATGCTGGGAACCAGGTTGGGGGTGTGATTGGGGGTGTGTGGCCTCAAGGTCAAGTGTGACCTTGCTTTAGAAACAGAGAACTGTGCATAAGACTGCCATGCTTTATGTCTGTGCAGAGAAAGCTCTGAACTGTAGTACTCCTAAGGCAAGATAACATCTGAGAACAATGTAACATTACGGGCATCCAGGTATAGTGAAACACTTCCTCTCCATTAACTTTTCCCTGTCTACCACAGCCACTATTCCAGGAAAAGTGCCCCTTTCCTGTGCTCCTTACTTGCTAATAAAAGTGGGTCAACTGCAGAGATTTATCTGCCTGTCCACTGGAGGCAGCTTTGTCCTGGTCCCCTTGTACCATAAATATTCTCTTTTGTATGCTTTTATCCTCCCCCATTCCTCCCATAGGTATCTGGGGTCTGATCACCTCCAGGCCCTGGAGATTGTCAGGCCACCCATAGACCTATGTACGGGCACATGACTCAATCTTAGCCAATGAGAGGCTTACAATTTTCAGAGCCTTAGTGATTGGTTGGGAGGTGGGCACATGACACCAGCAGAGCCAGTCATTGCTTATTATGCCCAAGACTTTTCTCTACACAGAAGGTAATGCAGCTGGGAGAAGGGAAGCCTGACTCTTGTGGACTGGGGCTGTTTGCCATGCAAGGACAGAGCCTGTCTAAGGATGAATCCAAGACAGAGGGAAGTGTGGCCAACAGGGGCAAAAGAGGGAATCCTGCGAGTGTTACTGGACCTAGCTGTGCCTGAAGTCCCAAGCTTTCTTTGCACATGAGCCAAGAGATTCTCCTTTATTTTATTTTATTTTATTTTTTTTACACTGGTGAGGGCTTGGATCACATCTTTTACCATTACAGGAATTGTCCTTTGTTTGGAGACAGGGTCTCACTATGCAGCGCAGCCTGGCCCTGAACTAATGGCAGTCCTGCATGAACCTCCCAGGTCCTGGCATTACAGGACTGGCTCACCATGCCCGGTGGCAGGAACTTTCCTTACACAAGAGATGTGACAAATGGTGGGTGGAACAGATGGCAGACATCAGGTGCCAAGTCCTAGATGCCACAGTGAGGGGAGGATGGCGATGGGAATCCTTGCTCACACATGGCATTGGTAAGTTCAGCCTGGGTCTTTGTGAGACCTCTGATGTGGCCCCAGGTGACCTTCATGCTGCAGACATGGCATGGGGGAGTTGTGTAGCGGGCTGGAACTTTGGGCAAGTTGTCTTGGTTCCCATGGCTGTAACAGGTTGTCTCAAACTCAGTAGCTTAAAACAACACAAACTTATATTTCTGAAGGTCAGAAGGTGACATGAGTCTCAGGAGACAGAAATCAAAGTGTCTACCAAGTCCCCTTCCTCTGCAAAAGCTGGAAAGGAAACCCCCGTTGCTCATCTTTCCCATCACCCAGTGGTCTCCACATTCCTGTCCTTGTGGAGCCCTCTTCCATCTTCAAAGCTCGTCACTGCAGCCTTGGCCTCTGACACTGAATCTCCTCTCTGACTCTCCCTTCCTGCTTCCCTATCAAAAGGCGCCTTCTGTTACATGGGGCACTGGGCAGTCCGTAAGCATCTCACTATCTCACTTCCTTACATCTGCAGACCCCCCTTTGCTATGCTGAATGACACACTCCCAGGGACTGGGATGTTGGACACCTTTGGTGGTCTTGCATCAGTGACACAGGGTCGTGGGGGTAGAGGAGGGGGATGGAGCAGACACACAAGGCAGGGACTTGGGACACTGGGAGTGGGGGACTCATGATTATCTTGACTTGTGATTTCAGATGTTTCAAATGATGGTAGGTTGCCCTTGTTACTTTTGGGCCAGTGTTGGCTCAGTGCCTGGCGATGGGAGGTGTAGTGAAGCAAGGAGGCTGACTTCGTGGTGGCAAAAAGCAATGAGAGAGGGCAGGGACAGGTTCCTATATCCCCTTCAAGGCCACACCCCCAATGATCTCACTTCCTTCCATTAGCCCCCACATCCTAACGGTTCTACCAGCTCCCAGTCTGCCATCAGCCAGGGATTCAGCCTTTGTGCGTGGGCCTTTAGGGGGCACCCAGATCAAACCACAACTCCTAGCAAATGGCCTGACTGTTGTGGAGTCTCAGGGCTTATCTTTTTTGTCTTACAAGTTGCTTCATTAGGGAGTTGCTGTTTGGATCTCCCTCATTTTACAGATAAAAGAACAGAGACATAGAGGGTTTAAGAAACTCCCAGGGCCATCAAGCTGGTACGTGACAAAGAGGAAATTATAATCCAAGTGGATGTGTGACTGGGCTTTCAATAGGTGTATCTGACCAAATTGGCATCATGCTGACCTTCGCAGTAGCTGTCCATGAACATTTTCCTGTCTTAATATTTCACAAGAGCATGATTTTTATGGCTGCATAGTAATTCATCTTCTAAAGTTATTATGGCATTTATTCTGTGTTTTCTCTGTTCATCTAAACAACCTGATGAATGTCTATCTTTGAGACTTTTTTTTTTTTTGCATTTTTAGGGAAGGGGCTACAGGGTGTTCAGGGTCTCATTATTAGATCAGACTTGTAGTGATCCCAAGCCTCCCAAGAGCTGGGATTACAGGCACACACCAGCACACCCAGGCTCATTCACCATCTCAGTGCATCCCGCGGGCCGGGGCTGGCATGGCAGGCCTGGGGATGGAACCCCCTGCCCCTGCACCTGCTTGCAGGCACTTTAATCTGCTGAGCTATTTGTCCAGCCTTGGGACATTTTTAAGGTTAATAATCTTTTTGAGAATGGACCCCGGCTATCCCCTTCTCAGCACTCAGGAGAGAGAAAATGCTGCTAGCTGAGTCCACCTGCCATCCTGGTGCTGCAGCAGGAACAGTCGGGGTTGGAACAGGGATCTCCATGTGGGGAGGAGCTCATTCCAGAGCACTGACTCTGGAAGAGGTCAAGCTCCATGCAAAGGACACCTCAGGCTTGAGGCCCACAGTGGGACAGCTGCCCCCTCAGGGAGGGCCCATGGGGACCAGGATGTGGCCTTTGATCCTGGCATCCTTCTGTTTGAATCTCTGGCTTCTGAGTCAAGATGTCCTAGTGCACAGAGGTGCCTGTGGGGTACGCCTGCCACCTTGGGGACCAGGGCAGGACAAAGCCTGTGTTCTTGGGACTCAGGTGCAAGAATGGGCCCCATGGCTGCAGGCTGGGGTTTTCCAGGACAGCTTGGTAGCCTAAACTTTTGTTTGTTTTGTTTTGTTTTTTTTGGAATCAGGGATTGAACTCAGGCCTTTGCGCTTGCCGGGGAAGCCACTGAGCCATTTCCCCGGCCCCTGGTAGCCTGATCTTTTAATGTGTCATTTCTTATTTTTCCCAAGATTGAAAATGGTTTTTGTGCAACACAATACCACAAACCACGTAGTTTATAAGGAGCTGTTGGGGCTGCGTGCTAGCATGGTGGGGGTGCCAAACGGGGATGGGACGTACACCGGACTCAGGGCCTCCCTCTTCTTCCTTTTTTTTTTTTTTACTTATCTGTTCAGTACAGGGCCTCACTATGTCCTTCTGATTCGTAGTCATCCTGCTATTTTCAGCCTCCTCAGCTCTGGGATTACAGGCATGGGCCACCGCGCCCAGACTCTGTTGTTGCTCAGTGTGCCCAGGGGTGGGGGTGGGGCTGGTGGGGGGGGCAGCACAGTCTGCCAGGCTGGGAATGGAATCCTGGCCCCTGCACCTTACAAAGCAGGAGCTTAGTCCTCTGAGCGATCTTGCCAGCCCTCCTCTCTCTTCTTATAAAGCTACTAACGCCCTTCCTGGGCAGTTAAGATTGTAATATTTAGCTGCGATGATACAGGACATACTGAGAGACTGTGCACATCACACTAAAGATGCCTTCATGGTTCATGCGCAGTTCAAATTCAGATGGGCATCCTATAGTTTATCTGGGAACCTGAAGCCCACCTCCTATCGATAGAGATCATGGGGTTCAGCCTTTCACTATTCTAATAGTGTGACAAGGAATAAATGTCATTGTACCCCTCATCTGTTCACAGGCGAAGCTCTCTATAGGATCAGGGCCTCCGTGTAGAATCATTAGAGCAAAAGCCACAATGGTGATTGTGGTAGACCCTGCCGGGCTCATTCCCGCAAGGCCAAGTGAGTTTATGCTCCCATCAGCAAGTGTTTGAGGGCGACCGCTTCCCTACAGCAGACTTTGGGAATTTGGCCATCCTCAAGAAAATACAAACAGAACCTTTCCAGGGCGAAATACAAAGTAGCTGTTGCAAGCCAGCTCCATGCAGCTCCTGCGTGCCTGGTGCTCATCTCTAGGGCAGCTGTGTGACCGGGCACCTTCGACGCGCAGAGATCCGTTCTGAGATCTCACAGCTGCTGGGTGCTGGAGGCCTCCTTGGCTGGTTTCCCGAGTGTCCGTCCTCCTGTGAGGGTTTGCTCAGCCTAGGGTGGGCCACGGTGGGCCACATCCCACCTTCCCTGCCAAGTCGCGCTGGAAGCTCCTCTTGTCTCATTATTGATTACCCACCCAGCCGGGCCTCTTGTCTAACATGCATGTTGTCAGCAGCGGTTCTAGCCACGAGCAGAGAGGAGGCCTCGCTGAAGCCTGAACAGTCGTACAGACATGGCTAATTGGTTAAATAGATTCTTTTCCACGTGCAGCCTTGAGCTTTCGGCTTTGATAAGGCGTGATATTAATTTTCATTAAATCTCTGAAGGCTTGGCCAAATATTTCCATTTTCTGAGCACATCCTTCGATCACACAGTCTACATTCCCCTGAGACAATGCCACTAGGAAGAGCCTTTCTCCCCCAGGACTCAGCCTGTGGTTCCATGGCGGGGAGGGGGATGCCAGTGGGGGGGCCCAGATGTATCACGGCCACCAAGGCCCACAGAGTGCCCAGCCCATACTCAGGGCTTCTCACTCCTGTTAAACTTTGTAAAATGCAAAACAACAACTAGACAATGTCTTCCTACATAGTTCAGGCTGGCCTTGAATTCGTGGTGATCCTCCTGCCTCAGCCTGCTGCACGCTGGGATCACAGGTGTGTGCAACTGCAGCTGGCACTTATGTTACTATTTTGAGGGTGCCCCCCAAGCCACAGAAATACCCCTAGCCCTAAAGCATCAAATGCCTCTCTCTCCAGGGGATTCTGAGTGTGGAATTTTAAAATCCTGCTTCGCAGAACTTTTTAATATCTCTCCTTGGTGCGTCCTGAAATTTGTTTCCGTGACATAAATCAGTGACCCTACAACCTACTCCTGGGCTGGGGTGAGCTGGGGTCTCCATCTCCCCTTGGTGTACCTCCTGGGATCCCATCGAGTGACACCTGGGCCCTGGTGGTTAGAGAAGGTGATCCAAGACTATTCACCACTCACACACTCTTGTGGCCTTAGGGATGGGCCTGAGGGAGGCTCATGGTCAGAAAAGTCCTGAGAACATAAAAAATCTCACAGCGAATTCCATCAGTGCTCTCACCAGGAACAACAGGGTCTCATCCCTCTGGGCTCCGGGTGGGCTCCGACTTGAGAACTTGTGCACTCTAACAGCAGAACCTGGAATTAGATTTCCTGTTTCTGTTTTAATTTGTGGTTTCATGATTAGCAAGACTGTGCTTCCTTTCATATGTTTATGGGCTGCTTGTTTCCCTCTGTTTCATGGATTCCTGTTTATATGCCTCGCCCTTGTTTCTGCTGGGTGGCTTGTGTTTTGCTTATTATAGCGAGGTGCCCTTTATCTCTTTGGGATGTAATAGATATTGTAAGCATTTCTTTTTCCCAGTCTGTCATTGCTATTTGACTCTTTCTTTTCTTTTTTTTTTTTGGTAGAACTGGGGATTGAACTCAGGCCCTTGCGCTTGCCAGGGAAGCACTTATGTCATTGCTATTTGAAAGCTACTTTGTTTCTTTGTTTTTTGTTTTTTTTTTTCAGACCGGGTCTTGCTAGTCCAGGCTATTCTCCTAGCCTCCTACCTCAGCCTCCTGGAAATGTTGGGGCTTCAGATGTGTGCCATCGTGATTTGCTTGAAAATTGTTACCTGGGACTTTTCCATACAGAACTTAGATGGTATGCCATCAAAAGTATGGTTTCTCGGAGTCTGCTTTTGTTTAGAAAGACCTTACCATTCCAGAGTCTAGCAGTTTGTGCTCCATCTTACACTCGTTTTAATGAAATGTTTATGTTCAGACTTTGGATCTATCTCTACTTTTTTTTTTGGAGGGGCATGAACCCATCCATCTGAAATTTACTGTCGTGCATGCCAATTTCATTGTGTCTACAATTTGTGTCCATTCACCAGACTGCTTCTAATTTTTCTATGCCACTTTGTTGTTGATTATTATTATCAGTTTGAATTCTGTGGAATTCTTATGGCTCCCACATGAATTTAAGGGATCAACTTGCCATGTTCCTTTTTTTAAAGCAAGAGGTCTTTTTAAAAGAGAATAAAAAATAGTAAAAGAACCCATTAGAAATGATACAGAATTTCACTAAACAAAATAATAGGAATTGACTGGGGAGATAGCTCAGCGTTCTAAGTGCCTGCCTGGCAAGCTCAAGGATCAGAGTTCAATCCCTGGTACCATACGCTGTGTAGGCTCCAAAACCCCGGGCATGGTGATGCACGCCTGGAATCCCAGTGCTGGGCAGGATGAGACAGGAAGATCTCTGCAAGCCTCAGCTCTGCAGCAAGGCCCTGGATCCTGCAAACAAATAAATAAATAAATAAATACAAAAAGGGTTTTAATTTTTTTTTTTTTTAATGAAAGGGCCGGGGGGACAGCTCAGGAGTGTAAAGTGCCTGCCTGGCAAGCTCAAGGTCCCAAGTTTGATCCTCATAACTGCAAAAAACAAAACAAAACAAAAACAAGAACAAAAAACCAAAAATGATAGGAATTCAATGATTGTTATATTTCATACCGTTCTTAAAAAATTCCTTCGGGTTTTGGATTGCTGTTACATCCTTGAATGAACTTATCCATGATTACATTTATTTGTGGGTACCAGGGGTCCACACAGAGTTATTTATGTATTGGACACCAGAAGCAAACACTGAGTTAATAATTAGTCTTCATTTGTGGCCTGTTAGCATTCATCCAATGTTTTTTTCTTACTTTTTTTTTTTTCGTTTTCTCTGAACCCCCATTCTCACATAGCACAGTGTCTTTGAAGAGTTACTCATCTTTATAAAATATTTAGTATTGTTTCGTCAAGTGCTATAGATTTTTTAGCCCCAATCATCATCCGGTTCTAAACTCCATTCGGAGAGCTGTACAGACAGCAAATCCGTTGCCTCTGGCAACCACAGAGCATTCCGAGGCAATGCACGTGGGCTTTCTTCACCAGCGTCCTGGCAGTGGGCACCAAGGTTGCCTTCAGTCCCCAGACTCCTTAAACAGTGCTCCTGGGATGCGGGAGCATCTCTGAGCTGCTTTCTGCAGGTTTCAGCTCACGTTTCTTGAGAGCCCGAAGCAAGACAGGCTTCACCCGGCAGCTGATTTCCACAGGGGCTGGCTGATTACTCTTTAGAAAGGCGGCGCCCATTGTCCCTCCCCCTCAACGCACGGGACTTCCTGATTCCTGTAGCTTTGCCAAGGCTGAGTTGTGATTTTTTTCCTGTCTTCTTGATTTTGCCATTGTGATGGAGTAGTTATGTTCATGTAAGTTTCCTGGTTCTTTCTGATTCTGAATGAAGCGAAGCATCTTTATGTGTACTGAACACGATTTGGATTTCCCTTACTCTGAGTCGCCTTGATATAGGGGGAAAATATAATTCCCAGCCTGAAAGCGGATGTAACCTGTTAATTACAAGATCCCAGACACATACGCAGAACAGTTCCCAAAGACCGGCATGTGAACTTCAGAGTAGGCTTTTGATAGGATGGCTAAGGCCTGGCATCCCCCTGAGGGGTGGGAGGTCTTAGCACCCCCTCACAGGACCCGGATATAGTTCTTGCACCCCAGAGTTGGACAGTATAAAAGAAAGGCAGCCATGTGGAATAGTGCTAGCGTAACTTTCTAGGATATCCCCTGCTGTTTCCAAGACACAGCGTGTACTTTTATCTTTGCTTTCTCCCTCTTTTTCTCTGTAGAATCAGTTTCTCCCCCAAAACTTTTGCTTTTTTTGAATAAACTTTGCCCCTGCTTTGTGCTTGTTTTGTCCATTTTTTGTTTGTGACGAGCAGAACCTGGACTCTAACTCCAGAGGGAGAGGTGAGCAACCTGGACTGGATAATGTTTACTTGGGAAGCGATTATTTAGAAACAGGCTACTCGACAACAAACCTAGTAGATGCCAGAGAAGCCAAGTTCATGTAACCCAAAGTCAAGGAATGCATTTTAAGGAACAATGTAATTTAAAAGTAGGGGAATTTACGGACGAATAGGAAGAGCTCCTGAAGGACAAGAAGGGCCCCAGATGGGTTGCCCATGAGTCAGTCCACTTCTGCGAGAAAGTTGTATAGAGCAAAATCATATGGTGGGTACAATGTGTGTCGAAACTAATCAGTCAGTAAGATTACAAGTATAGCTGCTTGATCGATCCAAGGGTAGCAAGGGCGTATGGATGACATCATTAACGTTGGCGAATAATCCATAATCTTAGTCTTGTCTTTAGTTTTAGTCTTGTTCCTAGTGGTCTTGGTGGGAGAGGATAGCCTACCCCCCATGAGATAATGGGTTATTTATACAGGAATTCTCAAAAGGGTGGCATGAATAATCTCAAGCTTCCCTTCATTCCTTAGGGAAGTATGTAAATCTGGCTGTTGTGACTTTAATCTTTAGATGCGCCTCAAGCCACCATGTTGATGTGCTCTCAATTTCTGCACTGACTCCCTGGAGGGCCTCGCCCTACCTGACTGCCTGTAATATTTCTACCTAACTCAGCTATCTATAATAACCTCATCCGTCCTCTTATCTTTTGGGTGTGGGTGATTATTTTGTTGCTACTTTGCAGAAGTTCCTTGAATAATCTTGAATGTTTTGGTAGATACTGCAAGCACCTTCTCCAGGCTTTCTCTGAGCTACAGTATTGACTTTACTGAACAAAATTACTTATTGCTGACATGGCCAAACCTATCTATATTTCTCATTGTGTGTTTTTAAAATTTTTTATTTTAAAGAAAGAGTATAATAAAATTTCAAAACAAGATAATAGGTGACTAACAATGCTTACTACACTGCATGTAGTTATTTTTAAATTAGTTACTCAGAGCACAAGACAAGGCATTTATTTTCCAAATTATATGAGCACAAACTTTCTCTCCAATGCACTAAGAGAAACTAGCAGTGTAACTATCTTGTGTATATAGATGCATATTTTTGTGTTTCCCTTCCTCCTTTTCTCCTTTCCCTCATCCTAGCTTCGCTTTCCTTTTGAACGCTTTCTCCTCATTTTACAATATGTATGTACATTTTGGACCTTACCCTTTCAGCTTCTCGCACTAGGGAGACAATACCTTGGTTTTGTCTGGTTTATTTGTAAGTATGGTCTCAAGTTGTACCCATTTACCTATAAAAGTCTCTAGTAACCCTTCTTTAGGGATGAATGGTTCTCCAGTGTGTAAAAAAACCACATCATCTTTTTATCCATTCCTCAGCTGAGGTGCATTTGGGTTGTTTCTAAGATCTAGCTATTACAAGTTGTGCTGCTCTAAACATGGGTACACATATCTCTCTGTGGTATGATGTTTTTGATTCTTCTGGGAAGATACCCAAAAGGGGAATAGCTGGGTCAAGCGGGACCTCCAATCTTAGTTTCTTTTGAAGAATCCCACAGTGATTTCCACAGTGGCTGCACCAGTCTCTACTTGCACCAACAGAAGAGAAAAATTCCTTTTCTCCCACAGTACCCCCAACATTTGTTACCGGTTGATTTCTTGATAATGCCATTTTTTTCTGGGGTGAGATGGAATCTTAGTGTGGTTTCAATTTGCCTCTCTTGAATGACCAGTGATGTTGAACATGTTTTATGTATTTGTTTTCTCTTTGTATTTCTTTATCAGAGAAGTGTGTATTCACCTCCAATGACCATTTTTGAATTGGGTCTTTAAACTTTGGAAGTCTGAATTTTTTGAGTTCTCTACGCGTTCTCCATAGTAATTCTTTGACAAACAACTGCAACCTGCATTGCAGGCTGTCTTTTCACTCTGTCGGTGGTCTCTCTTGTGCAAAAGAACAACATCTTTTTAATAAGCTGAGATTCTAGGTGTTGATTCTTTGTGATAGTTCCTGTGTGTTTGAATTTTGTTCATAAAGTCTGCCTGCGTGAATATCTTCAAGAGTTTTACCTATTCTATCTTCCAGCAGATTTAATGTTTCTCTTTTAATATTTAGAACTTTGATTTTGAATTTAGCGCATGCTGAAAGATATGGGTTTAATTTTAATCTTCAGCCTGTGCAAAGCCAGTTTTTCCAGCATCATTTTTTAAAGAGACCTTCTTTCTTCCAGTGAATATGTTTGGCACTTTTGTCAAAGATAAGGTGGCTGAGCACGCCTGGAGTTGTTTCTGCATCTTCTAAACTGTTCCATTGATCTTTGGGTCTGTTTTTCTTTTTGCCAATATCATGTTGTTTATATCACAGTAGCTTTAAACTATAATTTCAAGTCAGGCATTTTGATGCCCCCTGCTTTGTCTTTGTTGCCAAGAATTGCCTTTGCTATTTGAGGTCTCTTCTGGTTCCAAATGAATTTTAGAATTGTTTTTTTCTAATTCTGTGACATATGCTGCTGGAATTTTGATCAGACTTGCATTAGATCTGTATAACAGTGATGGAAGTATGGCCATTTTCATCATATTGGTTCTTCCTTGCCAAGAACAAGCAATGCCTTTCCATTTTCTAATATCCTCTTTTTCAGAGTACTGTAGTTTTAAAAGTATTAGTCTTTTACATATTTATTAGATTGATTCCTAGGTTCTTCCTAGGAATCAATTTTTGGATGCTATTGTGAAAATTATTATTTCCTTAATTTCCCTTTCATTCATATGTGTAAAGAAAAGCTATTGATTTTTGAGTGTTGATTTTGTATCCAGCTGTGCTACTGAATTTGCTTACTAAATCTAGCAGATTTTTAGTTGAGTTTTTGGGGTCTTCTACGTAGGGTATCATGTCATCTGCAAATAATGATAATTTCATTTCTTCTTTTCCTAACATTATTCCTTTTATTTGTCTAATTGCTCTAGCTAAAGTTTCCAGGATTATGTTGAGAGTGGTGACATCCTTGACTTACTCCTGGTAAGACTCCTGTCCGTTTAGTATGATGTTGGCTATTTGTTTGCTTGTTATAGATGGCTTTTATCAGATTGAGATAAAGACCATCTATTCCAGTTTTCTGTGGAGCTTTTATCATGATTAAGCGCTGGACTTTGTCAAAAGCTTTTTCCTGCATCTAGTAAGATGATCATATGGTTTTTGTCCTTGGCTTTGTTAACATGGTATATTACATTTATTGAGTTATATATGTTGAACCATCCCTGCATTCCTGGGATTAGTCCCACTTGATCATGGTGTATGATCTTCTTGATGATTTGCTGCATTCTGTTGGCCAGTATCTTATTGAGGATTTTTTCATCTATGTTCATCAGGGAGATTGGCCTGTAGTTCTCCTTCTTAGTGGGGTCTTCTCTGGTTTTGGTATCAGGGTGATGTTTGCTTCCAGGAATGAATTTGGGAGCATTGCTTCCAATTCAATTTCATTCAAGAATTTGAAAATTGATAGTTTATTATGTTTTCTCTAAATTATTTTTATAGAATTCAACAGTGAATCTTTCAGGGCCTGGGCTTTTCTTTGTTGTTATGATTGATATTAGCTCATTGACACTTTTATATCTTCTTGATTTAGCGTTGGTAGTTCATATGTATCTAAAAATCTATCCTTTTTTTTTTTTCTACTTTTCCAATCTTATTAGAATACATGTCCTCCAAGTAGATACAGAAGTTCTTCTGGATTTCCACAGGGATTGTTGTGATTTTATTCTTTCATGCCTAATTGCACAGATTCTTTCCTTTTTTTTTTTTTTTTTTTTTGATAAGTTTGTTGATTTTAATCTTTCAAAGAATGAACTCTTAGATTCATTGATTCTTTGTATCGCTTTCTTAGTCTCCAACGCATTAACTTCTGCTCTGCTCTTTATAGTTTCTTCCCTCATATGAACTTTTGGCTTAGAAGTTTCAGATTCACCACTAAGCTGTTTCTTTGTGCTTGTTCAGTTCTCCTTATTCACTGCTATAAATTTCCCTCTTAGGACTGACTGACTGCTTTCACTGTGTCCTCTAAGTTCCAATAGGCTTTATTGTCATTTTTATTTAATTATAGAGACTAATTTCTTCTTTAATTTTATTTGTGACCTTTCAGAAGGGTGCTGTTTAATTTCTATTGTTCATAAAGTTCTTGTGTTTTCTTTTGCCATTGATTTTTAATTTCATTGCCCTTTAGTCTCATAATATGCATGGGATTATTTATTTATTTTTGGATACCGAGGGTCAAACTCAGGACCTTGTGCTTGCTAAGCACATACTTGTCCTGCTGAGCTATATATCCCTAGATTCCATGTGGGATAATTTAAATTCCTTTGTATTTACTTAAGCATGTTTTATAAGCTAGTATGAGGTCTGTTTTGGAGAATGTCCGGTGTGCTGCTGAGAAGAATGTTTACTGTGATGTCATGGGTGCAACACTCTGTAGGTACCTACTAAGTCCATTTGTTCAGTTTGGTTCAGTCCTAATATTTCATTATTAATTTTTTTTTGTCTAGTTGATCTACCTTCTGTAACAGTGGATTACTCAGATCACACAATGTAATTGTATTAGTATTTTGTTTTTCATGTTCATTAATACTTGTTTTATAACATAGTTGGGTATGCTGATATATATATAATTATTATCTTTTCTCCCTCTTAATCAGTCTTGGCTTAAAATTCACTTTGCCTGCAAATACAATAGCTACCCCAGCTTTTTCTGGGTTCCTGTCACACAGAGTATCGTTCTCCATCTTTTGGCTTTCAGTCTATGAATTTCTTTTTTGAGTTAAGTGTGTTTCTTGTGTACAGCATATTATTGGGTCTTGCTTCTTAATCCATTCTGCCAGTCTGTGTCTTTTCATTTGTAAACTGAGACCATTTTAACATTGATGGTTAAAATAAAACCAAAATTATGAATATATATATTAATTTGTCATCTTTAACCATATGATCAAGATTTGTGGTTACATACAAAAATCTAAAACAAACCAGAAAAATTATATGCAGTGTATAAGTCCTTTTAGTATATCAACTTTAATTGCTCAGGAATTAAAATTTAAAATGGGTTAGGGAGAAAATAGAAAAATAAGATAGGAAGAGATTAGCAGTAAGGTTGGTGAACAAATAGAGGTCACATTAACTTTGAGAAACTGGTGCAGAAGGCTAGGGGGAGAGAGAAGGAAGAGATGAGAACAACAACAAACAACAACCATAAAGAGACTAGAAGCCAACTTTACACTTGTGAAAATAAGATGAAAGTGTAAAGAGTGAGAAAACAAAAACAAAAGCACAACAAGAACAAAAAACAAATGAGAGAGAGACATAGACACACACACAGACACAGACACACACAGACACACACAGAGAGAAAATCAAACTTTCAGGCATCTCTCTGCTGTCACTGGTAGACAATGTATGGAGACAGTCTTGATTTTTGCTGATCGATCCCACTAAGCCAGCAGTTGCTCTTTGGTGGGGTAGTGGAGAAACTCATTGGGGCTGCACCTTCTGGCCGAGACCAGACTCATTTAGCCTGCAGCCATCTGCACACCTTCTGCAAGCCTGAGCCCAGCTGGGTGCTGCTAGCTAGATGAAGCCCGCAGACACTTGGGTGTTCTGAGCTCCGCTGGTCCTTCCCTAAGATGGCTCCTGGCCAACTGCTATCCTGCACAGGGTGACTGAACCCTCGGCACTCACAGCCAGCTGATACAATCCTTTGTATTCACTGCCCTGCTCCCCTCCTGTATCTCTCTGTGGAGCCCTCTGGGGTCACCTGAAGTCACCGTGTGTCTGCAGGTTTGAATCTCTCCTCTTGCACAGTGAGTCCTGTCTCGGGGAGCAGGTGCCATCAGCTGCTTTCTTTGTCTTCTTTGAAATCTCTCTTCACTCTCTCTGTCGGCTTCAATTTGCACTTGACATCCTTCTTAGGTCCAGGGGGACCCGCTCCCCACCTTCTGGTCTTCCTTGCATTGTTATATTCCAGTCTGGACAGCACCTCTCAGACAGGCTCTATCTCTAATGCTTATCGCTCTGCCACCTTGGCGCTCCCTCCCTCCAGAGGGTGTTTTTTTTTTTTTTTTTTTTTTTGTAGTACATGATACTTTCTCCAAAATAGATTACCTACTTGTCCACAAACCTTTTCTGTGCCTCAGTCTGTGTCTTCTTGGAATTTGCCGGCCACTTGTGTGCTTTTATACTTCATTTAAGGAGTCTTTCTCTACTCTTAGGTCACAAATTTTCTTACATTGCTTTTCCTAAGAGCTTTAGCTTTCACATTTGGCTTACCCTGGTTAATGATCAACAGAGACCTCAGATAGCAAGTTCTTCATTTATTTTTATTTTTTTAAAAAGTTCTTCTTAGTGTAAGGTCAAAGATAAAGATGTATTTTTTTTTTCTTGCCCTATATAATAAGCCCATTTCCACCTCCTATCTCTAGCACTGTGTTGAGCAGAAGTACATGGACAGTATCACCTTTCCTTTGTTGAGACAAAATTCTTGGCACATGAAATCTAAAGGAAGAGAGTTCTACTGGGCTCAAATTTCCAAGGTTTCAGCCTGTGGCTGGCTGGCTCCAAGGCAGGAACATCATGGTGGAAGGGCACGGTACAAGGACTGTGAACTTCATGGTCGCCAGAGTTTGAAGAGACAGAAAGCAAAGGGCTGGAGACCAGATAGAACCCCAAGGCCCTGCCCAAGGACCCACCCAGACATTCCTGCACTTTCCTAATTTCCTAGGTGGCTTCAAGGCAATCCAGCTGAAGATCAAGGTTACCTAACAGACAGGAGCCCTTACTTGGTGTAAAGAGAATGTGTGGAACAGGTGTATCGGTGAGGGAGGACGGCCTGTGGCCTGGGCTGCAGCTGTGTGCTGTGGCGAGTCCTTCCCCGCACCCCACTCTCTTTGGAGCCCTCCTCATGCATAACTGCTATTAGACAGTAAGGAATGCCATTTCTCTGTCGTTTGAGGTAATCATGCTGCTTTCCCTCTAGGTTATTCGTTAGAAGATTTTACTGATAGATTTTCTAATATTAAATCTTTCTTTCATTTCTCATGAATCCTATTAGTTGTGCTCCTTTTTTTTTTTTTTCCTTAGGGGGACTTACTGTTCACTGGAGTGGAACTTGCCTATGGAGGAGATGACATCAGTTGTGAATGTACCTGGAAGAAACACACTGGTCCCACAGTGGTAGTATCGGGTGGCCTGTAAGCCCTGCAGAGCACCTCCCCCTGAATTCAGCACCACTGGGGGGCCTGAGCCTGTGGGGAGCTCTTGTGCAGATGGAGCCATGAGGTCTGCTTTGTTTTCTAACACATTGTTGAATTTAGCAAGGTTAGATCTGGAGTCTTTATTCACAAGTGATGCAGCTCGATAATTTTCTTTCCTTGCTCAGTCCTTTTCTAATTTGGGGATCAATATTATTCCGCTTTCATAAAATAACTAAAGGCAAATCCTCCTTTCTCCTGGTGGTTGAAACACCTTTCGTGTGCTGGGCTCTTCTTTCCCTTGGAAGTCTGGCTGAGCTCACTTGTTAAGTGGCTCTGGCTTCAGTGTCTAGAGGAATGGGTATTTGATTGCTACTTTAACTTCTTTAATGGTTATTGATCTACCAAGCTTCTATTTCTTGCTCCAATTTTGGCATTTTATGCATTGCCAGAAATTTATTTTCTCCAGGTTTTCACATTTGCAAACTTGGCGTTGTTCATAACATTCATTTGCTTTGAATTTGTTCATTCATTAATTCACTCATTTCATTTATTTTCCACCCATACTTATTTTCTTTTTCTTTTATTATTCTGTATTTTGCTTATGTACAATTTTCTACCTTTTTCAGATACGTAGGAATTCTCATACCAGCCATCCTCTCGTTACTGTCTTGATGTGATTACATTATGGTTAGAGAGAAGGCTTATGTAGTATTGATTTTTGATACAACTCAGAAGCCTTGTGTGAGCCACGGTTGATTTTGTGAATATCGCATGTGTGACAGAACTCACACACTATCTCTCGGTGCAGTGGCAAGTTTTGTACGTATTATATATTTCACTTGTGTTTGCTTATGTCAGTTGTCTTGCTGATATATTATTTCTCAAAGAGATCTTCAACCATGGTGTTTGATGGTCTGTCTTTTACTCCCATAATTTTTGCAGTTGTTATTTTTTATATTTCGAGACTGTGTCTTAGATAAACACATGCTTATTACCAATGTGCATTGTGAATCCATTCTTCTTTTGTTTTGCATTTTGATGCTGAGGTTTGAACTGTAGGCCTCATCTGTGCCAGGCAGGTGCTGTGCCACACAGCTACATGTTGGTCCCAATTGATTGTTCTTTCAACAAATAAAATGTTCCTTATGATGTTTTCATCTCGGGTCTTATTTTTCCCTTTAATATTAAAGTTTCCAGGCTTTATTTCGTTCCTTCTTTACCTCTTTAATTGTATCTCTTATAGAATCCGTATTATTGGATTCTTTTTTTAAAAAGACCCCTTGATGTCATTTCTCCATATATACTTAATTTAATCCATGTTATTTTAGAATCTAGTCTCCGAAAATCTTTTTCACTCTTTCCTTCTTCTTTCTTTCTTTCTTTCTCTTTCTTTCTTTCTTTCTTTCTTTCTTTCTTTCTTTCTTTCTTTCTTTCTTTCTTTCTTTCTTTCTTTTTTCTTTCTCTCTGACTTCCTGGCTTCCTTCTTCCGCCTCTCTCTTCCTTTCTCTGTCATGGGGGATTGAGCCTACGTCCTTGCACATGCTAGGCATACACTCTACCACTGACCCACCTCCCTCACTTTCCATTTTTATTTTTCCCTATTTGAATAGCATCTTAGCTTTGTTTCTCATTACCATTGTGGAAATATCTGAGGCGGGCCAACTTCAGGAAGACCACAGTAGGGAGGGGAGGTATAAGATCAGATGCTCGTGTTTTGGCCTCTGTGTCGCGCCCTCTTGCAGGTGTTGTTATGACAGGGGAGTGTGTGTGAGGTCACCTCCCAAGGCAGGGAGCTGAAGGCTAGGCACTGCCTTTCCAGGTCCCACATTGCACTGTGGGTGGGGTTCCAGTGCGTGAGTCTGGGGCCACACTACAGCAGAGAGCTTGACTTTCCATGAGTGGCTTGCAATGAGCTTGGAGCTGCTCATTATACTCATTAGCACTGGCTCCTGACACAGTTCACTGTTCGCTCAACAGAACTCTGTCAAGTGCACAGGTTCAAGGACTGAAAGTGACATGTGGGTGCCAGACAGCTGGTTGCGGGCTGCTCCTCACGTGGAGAGCGCTGCATGGTGCTGGCTTGAGCTGCTTGTCTTGCTCAGCAGAGGTGACACCCTGGGCCAAACCATACATCCCAGGACTTTGGGGATTCAGGGCTTGGTGAAACCAGCAAAGGCCCCCAGTGAGCACTACCTGGGGCTGTAAAAGAGAACCAGGGGCCCAGGGGCCAGGGAGCCAGGGGGCTGAGGCTGGCTGGAGCCACAGGGCAAAACCAGACCTTCCCCATGGGCACAGTGACCACCCCTCATCTGCAGGAGATGCGTTCTGAGGGTCCTGGTGGGTGGCAGGCTGCAACCTGGACAGGACTGAGCTCTGTGTCTGCTGTTTCTTCTAGACACATTCATCTATGCTA
This sequence comes from Ctenomys sociabilis, assembly GCA_004027165.1. Lineage (NCBI taxonomy): Eukaryota > Metazoa > Chordata > Mammalia > Rodentia > Ctenomyidae > Ctenomys > Ctenomys sociabilis. Next base: position 109,937 of record PVKA01001800.1, on the reverse strand, counting down.
AAGTTTAACTTAGAAACTGAGCATAATAAGCATTTAACAACAGCTACTAATAAAGTAGAACAATTAAAGCAATATATTGTAATAAAACTGCCAATATCGCTACTCTTGCACACTGGGCCACCGTTGAGTAAAACAAGGGTGACTTTATCACAGGTATACTGGAACAGCAGCTAAGTGGCCAGCGAGGGTGGTCTGCATACCTGGTGTGGGTCAGCTGTGTAGGAGTCAGGTGGGATGGGGCGTCCTGATACTCAGAGGGGATGTGATATAAAACTTATGAGAGCTGCCCAAATAGCTCAGCGGATTAAAACACCTGCAAGCAGGTGCCAGGGGTTCAATCCTTGGGCCTGCTGTGCCAGCCCTGCCCCCGGGGTGCTCTGAGACAGCAATTGAGACTGGGTATGGTGGTACGCACCTGTAATCCCAGCTCTTGAGAGGCTGTAAACAGGAGGATCACCAAAGTCTGATCTAGTAGTGAGACCCTGAACACCCTGTAGACCCTTCCCTAAAAATTTAAAAAAAAAAAAAACAAGAAAAAAAAAACCTTATGAGTTTATTCATTGTTTCTGTGTTTTTAAATTTAACATTTTCAGGCCACAGTTGATCGTAAATTCCTAAAACTGTGGCTGAGGTGTGTGGCTGGGATCCCAGGTAGCGGGACATGAGGGTGAAGTGGGCACTCCTTATAGGAGTGCTCGTGAAGTTCCACTGTTGAGTATTAATTTTTCCACAAGTTTCTAACAGATGATCTTTACTGAATTAAGAAATGCCCCTGTGACGTCATGCTTATTATTAGTTTAACAAGTCAGAAATCAATGTCCAATTTTATTGCCTGCTTCTTTGGGGTCATCCATGTAAATGGTCATGTGAGTTTTCTTTATTAATATGTTAATTAAGTGGATACAGTTGCATTTATAATGTTAGCTTATCCTTCAACTCCTGGATCATGACATATTCTATCAAAATCTATTAATCTGTTATGTGCAGATGTGATTTATTAATATTTTAGTTAAGCATTTAGAAAATTCTTCATGTGAGATGTTGATTTGCTTATTTCTTTTTACTACTCTAGTTCTCTAAGAAAGAGGTGGGAAGCTTCCCACCTTCTCAGTGCTGTCAAATTTATACAACTGGAGGTTTGAGAAAACATTTACAAACAACCCAAGTGAGGAGGTAAATCAAAACTGAAATTTAAAACTTTTTAAAAATGAATAATAGGCAGCCAAATAGCTCAGCAGATTAAAGCGCCTGCTTAGGCAGATGTAAGGGCTGGGTTCGATCCCTGGGCCTGCCATGCCGGCTCTGCCACCGGGGCATGCTGAGGTGGAGACTGAGATTGGGCCTGGTGGTACAAACCTGTAATCCCAGCACTTGGTAGGCTGAAAACAGGAGGCTCACTATGAGTCCAATCTGTGTAGTGAGCCCCTGTAGAGCCTGTCCTAAATACATGGAAAAAAAAAAAAAGAATAATGATCTGTGGATAAGGTTTTCCCTCTGAATTCATGCCAGGGTTATACCATGTTATGTTCCCTATTAAAATGACACCAGGAGGGTGGGTGCTTAGTCCAACTATGGTCCCCAGAAGCGGGTACAGAAAGCCATCAGATTAGATTAGGTCCTTAGGGTAGATTCCCCGTGACCAGTTCCAGTGCCTTTGTAAGGACAGGAACGGAGGTCTCCCTGTGATGGAGAGAAACACACACCCTGCTCACACAGGTTTTCTTTATAAAGCATGCTGCCTCAGGTATTTTGATGTAGCAGTGAAACACTTACTAATTCAAATGAGAACTAATTTAAGAGCTGTTCCTAAAGAGGTATCTACATTTATTTGAAAACAAGAATGTATTTATTAGGGGGAAGAAAGGGCCAAAAATCACAAAGAAATAACTAAGAGTTCTTTAGGACAGACTGTAAAATAGGAGTAAGTTTTTAAAACTCTAGGGATGAATATATAAACATATATGTGAATTTGAAAATTAGAACTGGAAAATACACTCCAAACTGTTCACAAAGATTAGCTCTAAATGAATAGGGGAATGGAGCTGGAGAGAATGAGAATAATTACGAAAAGGAACTTTTATGTTTGACTCTGTGCACTTCAGTATTGATTGACTATTTTACAGGGAGACTGTTTTTACATTACCTTTGGTTTTTAAAGCCAATTTTTTAAAAATTAAAAGGATGATGCCAATCACATTTTCTAAGCACAATGCAAGTAGAACTGGCACTGAGCAAGAAGAGCATCCCAAATCTATCCACTTAGAAGTGTAAAACAAATCTAAATCACGTGAATTAAACAATAAATCAAAACAGAATTATCAGCTATTTAGAAATGAACAGCAATAAAGGCTGTATGCATAAAAGCCCCCAGGATACCACCCAAGCCCTGTGTACTTAGAGAAAAATGAATAGCCCTGAATACAGTCATTAGCAAAGAGCAGGGATGGAAAGATCAAGGAAGCGAGAGCTCACCTCATTCAGCATGAAGCAGATGGGAGAAATTAATGAAGAAAAGCACTGGGATTAATGAAATAGAATAAAACAATAGTGGCTATGAAAATTCTTTGAATGCAACTGATAAACTAGACAAAGGGAGCCAGTCTGATCAAGATAATTTTCACATCAGGAGCCATGCAAATGAGGAAGGATGTCCTAGAGACACAGGTATTTAAGACACAGGAAGAAACAAAGTTCAGAGTTTTGCTAATAAGGCAAATCAGCAGAAGTCTGGTGAGTAAGTTTTAGGGAAAGATGCGAGGGCACAGGGTGCTCACCTGAGCATGTACCATACTTGTGCCCACTCCATGGGGGGGGCTAAAAACTACATTTCCCATGTACCCTTGCACTGGCAGAGCTGCACTCTGTGGGGGTGACCCAGGCAGAGACCCTATCTGGTGGTGAAGACATCTGATCCCTCTGAGGTGGTGGTAGAAGTATCCAGGGGGTGGTAGAGGCAGTGGGGTTTCTCATCCTTGCAACATGCAGGAGCTTACTGCATCCTGTTCATCCTGGAGCTTAATTTTTAAGCTGGACTAACTACCAGGAACCCTGACTAGTCCCACAAAATTGATTCTGGAAGAGGTAAGGGAAAAAGCAGTGACAAACAGACTTAGCTCCCAGAAAGAGCTCCCAAGGTAACCTAGCAGAAACAGAAAAAGAAAAAAGGAAGGATGGAAGGAAAGACAAGCAAAGAGTATTCAGAAGGCTGAGTCTGGACAGTCACAAGGGTGAAGCCTTATTGGGTTACATAGTGAGACCCCCGTCTCCAGAAGGGAAGAAGGTGGCACTGTGCGTAGAAGTTTTAGGAGAAAGCTGGGTCACACATTTGAAGAACAGATAAGCCTCCTCGCTGATGCATTCAGTCTTCTGATTTTTGTGAGTTGATTGAAATTTGCACAACTTCATGGGCCAGCACTAGTCCTTTCTAACAAACCAGGCTGTGGCCTGGGTTTGCATGAGTCCTCTGGCCTTTCCTTCAGATAGTGTCCTACTTGCCATGCTGTTCTATACCAGGAATGCAGCAGTTAAGACACTATCGTGGCCCCACAAGGGACTGCAGGGTGCTCTCCCAGCAGTTGAGGCAGTCAGTACAAAGGTCCCGGGGCAGCAGCGTGCCTAGGCCGCTTTAAGAAGAGTTGGGTGTTGAGGGTGGCTGGAGTGAAGTGTTAGGGGGGAATGGGCTAGAGAACAATGAAATCTGAGCCGGGCCTGCTTGTGGGACATTCACAGGTCCTGCCTTTGCTTGTGTGCTGCGAGTTGGGACCCGCTGTAGCCTGAGTGACCAGAGGCTTTCTACAGGGACCGATGGGAAGAATGTGGAGGTAAAGGCTGGGGCAGGGGCGGGTGCCAAGGTGTGGAAGGAGAGGAGGGGAGGGGCCCCGGGCAGGGGGGGCGGTGTGGGAGGAGGTGACCAGCACGTCAGACCCTGGACCAGTGCTCCCAGCCTCTCCTGGCTCTAATTGCATCTTCCATCCAGCCCCAGCTCCAGTGGAAGTGCAATTTCTCCGAGGTTGAATCACAATGCACCCTCTCTTCCCTCGATCTCTGCTTTGATTGTGCGCCCCTGGCTCTGTGCCTCAGGGCCGGCTGGCGCTGAGATTCATAATTTCAGGCTGACACCATAGTAACCACTTAGCTGGATTCAAGATGCCAGTGTCATCCCTGGCTGCGCTTGAATAGGCCCAAGGAGGGCGGGGTGGGACAGAAGAGGGGGCTCAGAGACCGCGCCTCAGAGGTGCCGCAATTATTTCTCCGTTTCCAAGGAAAAATGTAAACACAAGGTCAGCCTCGGCTGGGTTTCTTAATTTTCTTCCCTTTGTGGAGACAGGTTGATTTGGGAAAATTGGTTCTATTTATTTCACCTCCTGGGGCTTCCCCTCCCCCTGTGCTGGGGATGGAGGCAGTGGTAGCTACGTAGATGACAGAGATGGGGACTGCAGGGTAAGCCGCACATCCCCCTGTGAGGGCCGGGCCCTGGTAGCAGCTGCAGAAGCAGCCGGAGCCCTCTGGGATCTGGACAGCCTTGCCCTGTGCTGCCCCCACCCTGTCTCCTCTCAGCCTGAGCCTTGGAGCTGTCCCGGGGTCCCCAGCTCAGAAGTCCAGGGAGCCACAAGTTGCCCTGTCCCCAGCCTTTGTAGCAGGTCCCTCCCTGACTGTCCCAGGGCTCCCGTGGGCTTTCTAGTGCCACCCTCTGCTGGATTAGTGCTGTGGACCCTTTCAGTCCAGCACCATGTGGCTCCCAGGACTTCTGACCGGTAGAAATTGGGCCTCAGGGGGAGCTACTGCTCGGGGGGGCCCCCCTCCTGTTTCTCTCTTGGACAGGAGCTTTCTTTCCCTCAATAAATCTATTCTGCTCATAACCTCCGTTTGTTCCTAAAATTCATTCTTCGGTTTTAGAGAACATGAACTCGTACAGGTCAGGTCCAGAGATCGTTTTTCCATATGTCATTTGGAGGTTCCCTATATCATTTGGAGGTCACCCACCCGAGATCAGTTTTTCTCCCTGTATCATTTTGGAGAGTCCCACCGAGATCATTGGACGGAGGTATGAGCTTGCTTTTCTTTCATAAATTCTGAATTGGGACTTGCTTAGATAACAAATTTTTAATGCTTCAAATGTTAATATGTCTTTGCTCATTGCTCATAGTTGTTCTTGTTTTGCCTCATACAGTTGTTTCACAGTCACTGGGATGGACTGGCTCTGATCCCCTCTGCTTGCTAGAGGGAATGTCAGGCCTGATCTGTTTCAGTTTCCTTCCTTTGACTTTATTCCTAATTTTCCCACCTCTTTGTACTTTCCTTTTTAGAGGCATGTAAAATTAGGAAAACTCTGCAAGACCAAGACAAGAAGAGGAAACACAGCTACATACTTCCCTAGGGATGGGCATCAAGGATTGATATTCTAAATAGGTATCAATCACTTTGAAAGCCTAAATGAGTCACTAGCCCAACCCCCAACAAGAAGAGACCCTGTCTCATATTCATGCCCGCTTGCTATATGACTCGCTTCCCCATTTGGTCCTGGATTTAATCAGTTTTACCTGAGCAATGGTGCTTGTAATCCCATTGGTTGACCATGGTTTTGTCCCACCTCTTGTCCACCTAAGCGAGTTCCCATGTCTTTACCACCTTAGACCCGCCTCACCACATGGTTTTCCTCTATAAAAGTCCCTGGAAGAGACAGCTTCCAGAAGAACTATCCACTCAGGGCCCCCCTCCTGTCCGTCTCTCAGACAGGAACTTTCTTTCCCTCAGTAAATCTATTCTGCTCATTAAAAAAAAAAAAATTGGGCCTCAGTTTTTCATCTGTGGAACGGAGACAGTGTGCTGGCCTCTCTGCAGGCGCTCACAGGGATTTGGTGACCCTTGGAGAGCAGGTGCCTGTCACCAAAGTCTCCATCTCAGGGAGACAGCAGCCTCCTCAGGGCTGCACCAAAGGGAACAGCTGGCCGCTGTACTTTGTTACTTAGTGCCTGAAACCCAGCTGCACCACCTGTGACCAGAGTCTAGGGGGACATCTGGGGGCCCCGTGGCCCACTTCCTTGTCTCAGCTCAGCAGGCCCTGTCCCTAGGGCCTGGCTGGCATCACCACTTCCAGGCTGCAGTTTCTGCATTCATGAAGCCCCTTTTGGCTCTGGGTGGAGCAGCTGGGGAGACCAGGGATGGCTTGGGCACAGCAGCACCCTGCATGGCCCTCAGCTAGCTTCTTGGGTTGCTGAGGTTTGATCGGCGCTTGCTGCCCACTTCCGTCTGCAGCCCTCCAAGGAGCAGGTTGTGGCTGGTGGCAGCTGTCCTGCATTTGTTTTCTATTTATTCAGCAGGAAAACCTTCTCCCCTGCACCTCATGGCTCAATTCTAGAGGCTGCTGAGTGTCCTGAGGGGTTCCGTGCCCTCCTGTTCCCTCCCATAGGACAAAATGCTGACTCAAGGGGGTGGCATCTGGTTCTACCAGGCCTATTGCACGTGTGTACATTTGTGCACAATTCCACAGTGACGACACCCTGGTGACCCCAGGAGTCATCCTGCAGCCACAGAGCCTGGGCTTTGCATGCTTGCTTCATAGAGAAAGTGAAAGCCACACAGCTTCAGGATTAGACTCTGGGCAGATCTGGGAAGAAGGGGCCCTGGTGTATTTGCAGTCAGGGAAGACCCCTGTGTGGGTTGCACCCTGCCTGGCAGCTAAAGGACCTGAGAGGGAGTCAGCTAAGAGGCAGGGACTAGAAGGCACACCATGTGCAAGGCCCTGAGGTGTGAGTGCAGCAAGGGGAGGGGTGCGGGAGGCTGGTGCCGGGTTGCTGGGCAGCGCCTGCCAAGAGGCAGCTGATATTTCACTTCCTCCTCCAGGAAGTCCTCCCAACTCGCTGATCCTTGAATACATTCTATCTGGAATGGGATCACTTTTGCTCACACCGGGGTCCGTCCTGAAAGGCAGAGGCTGTCTGCTGTGACCCCTGTGTCCTCAGTGACCTGCAGCAATGCCTTATGTGGAACTGGACAGGGGTCCTTACAGATCCCCCAGGTTTACATGTGCATCTCCTTAGGGCCTAGGGTTTTGTGTCCAGGTGAAGCATGTGGGCCAGTTTTTCATAGTCATCAGAAGGTGCCACTCTGAACACTGCCTGCCTCAGCCTGCCTCATGCCCTGGAGCATAGTGCCTTGTGGTGGGGAAGGACCCAAGAGCTGGTTCTGGTTCCTTCTGTAGAGCAGGCTGGAGGTAAGGTTCTAAGGAGAGGAGGAGATGTGCTCATTCTCCCTGGGTTCCACAGAAAGTTGGCCTCCTTGTTATAGAACAGCTTTGAAAAGTGGGAAGGAGGGAGGGATGGTGGGAGACACAGACAGGCAGAAAGACAGAAGGATAGCGGGAGGAGAAAGAAGAGGGGGGCCTGTCTCCAGGCTTACAGACTGCAGTGCAGTGTGATCCACAATGGCAGAAGCACTGTAGTCCCCTCACTGCTTTGTCACCACCAGCCACAGAGCCTGAGGACACTGCTGTCCCTCTGAGCCCTAAGTACAGGGACAGCTGTTGGCTAGCAGGGTGGTGAGGGACGTGGGAGGTAGGATAGAGGGCTTGTGTACCCCATGCATGCATGATGTTGCTAGAAACCCTTTCAATCATGTTTTTAAGATGTCTCCTCAGTGGGGAGGCTTTTCTTGGAGGAAGGAGGAAGTCCTGGGAATTGAACTCAGGACGTCATGCTTGCTAGGCAGGTGCAGCACCACTGAGCTATATCTCTGGCCTCATGGGGAGGTTTTGATACCCCAATTAAGGGCCATCTGGGTAACTTGCTGTGCTGTCCAGCAAGCTGGGCAGAGGTGTGTGGGAAGAGATGTTGAGGTAATATCTGTTTCCTGGGTAACCAATGTTAGAGGAGCAGAGACTGCCAGGCAGCTCCAGGGTTGTGTGCAGTCCCCACTGTTAGTGCCAGGCCTACCTGGTGTCCCTAAATGTTCATGTCCCTCTGTGTGTCCAGGCTGTTTTGTAGCACTGTGTGGTTCCTGTGCCTCTGGGCACTATCTGGCCTCTCTCCTGGTCACCCCCCCACCAGCCACAATCAGACCCCCTGGCTGTGTCCCCAGGGGAGGTCAGAGGAAGCTGTGCATTGCTTGCTCAGTGCGGGGCTGCTATCGTCCTATTTGCCCCCACATTTTTCCCAAGAAGGGCTTGCAAGTGCCCAGCCATCTCTGATGGCCTGCCCCTTCATGCTCACGCACATGCACAGACACACGGTGCCCTGGGCTGTTTGCTCTTGGACTGGTGGTCTTGGTCCACCCTACTCTCAGCCTCCACTGTGTGCCATGACACCATCTCTGTCTGATGTCACAGCTTCCTGGGGACGCCCATCTGAGGTGGTGTCTCACATGCAGATGTTAGGGCTGACAGAGCTTGCTCCTGGCCACACAGGCCCAGGGTCCCAGAGCAGGCACAGCAGGTCTCTGTGCGGGGCCGCAGTATGCTAGGGTGCCGCCTCCTTGCTGGCCTCCCTGCTGTTCCCCACACTGCTTCCTGGATGTCAGGACATGACAGAGCACACTTGAGACCCGGCTGCGTCCAGGCTGAGGTGCAGGGTTGGAGAGTCCAGTTGAGTTGGAGCTAGGTTCTAGCAGTGGGGGCTGAGGGCCTGTCTGTGCACCCTTGCTCCGATTGGGCTGGGCTGCCCTTCCTCCTGTCCCCTGATCGTCCCTGCACGATAAAGGCTGATAAAGATTCCATGGGCAGGTGGTCCTGCTCTGCCTAGGGTGCTGTGTAACTACACCCAGGTCACTTAGCCTCTCTGGGCCTGAGCCTTCCCACCTGCAACTGGGGAAGAGGATGGTGCCTGCTTGGGAAATATGGGTTGTTAGGAGATGAAGCGAGTTTGTGAACTGGTTAGCACATGCTGGCCTTGCAGAGAGAACACAAACCAGAGCCCGCAGCAGGGAAGCCAGGTAGCAGTACTACAGGGCCCTTGGGATTCCTGTATAACCTCCTGCTGACCTGATACAGTTAGTGGTTCCCAGAGCTGCAACTGAACCCAGGGCTCTTGGGGGTGCAGGGGAAGAGAGAGGGGAGACAAGAATAGAGAAACAGACAAGAGAAGGATACAGAGAGACAAAGAGAAAAAGACAAAGAGACAGAAACAGAGAGAGACACAGAGAGAGAGAGACACACACACACATACACAGAGAAGCAGAGAGAAACAGACAGGAGCAGAGATAAAGACACACACAGAGAGAGAGAGAGAGAGAGAGAGAGAGAGAAAGAAATAAAGGTAAACAGAGACAAAGACAGAAAAACAGAGACAGAGAAATAGAGACAAGACAGAGAGACAGAAAAACAGAGGCAAAGATAAACAAAGAGAGAAAGATAGAGACAGAAACACTGAGAGACAGAAAGACAGAGACAAAGAGACAGGCAGAGATAGAGACAAACAGAGATAAAGATAGAGACGGAAAGAGAAAGACAGAAAAACAGAGAGAGAGGCAGAGAAAAGAGACACAGAGAGACACAGAGAGGCAGAGAGATACAGACAGAAACAGACAGAGACAGAGAGACAGAGACAGCCAAAAACTAAGAGACAGGGACAGAGAGATAGACAAATAGAGACAAAGAGACAAAGATAGAGACATAAAGAGAAAGACAGAGGCAGACAGACAAAGAGACACAGAAAGGCAGAGACATAGAGAGAAACAGAGAGACATAGGACAGAGACAGAGAGAAAAAGAAAGACATAGAGAGAGACAGAGAGAGGGCCAGCACAGGGCCCAGGATTCTGAGCCCTCTACCCTGGGTCATCTGATCCAGGAATCTATGGCTTTGCCCACAGCCCTCTCCCCACCCATGGAAATTCCCCCAGGGGCGCCTTGCAGCACCCGGGCAAGTGGCTGCTCTGTATCTAGAAACAACATCAAGGGACTCTGATCTAATTCTCCCTGGAGGCCACAGCAGGGAAAAAAAAAAATGTTGGAAAAGAAATCTTTGCAAAACTGCAGAAGCCAAGAGGGCTTGAAGGCTGGGGTGGGAGGGGCTGCACTGCCCACTACACCCTGATCAGGTGTTTGAGCTGTCTGGGCCATGGTGCTGATCCCTGCTTGTCTTAGCAGGACATTGGGGCTGCAGGAATGAGGTGTCGAAGGGCCTGCACTGCAGGGAGCCTGGCTCCCCGCGCGGAGGTCAGGCAGTCTTGGCATGGCGACAGACCTCTGCCCACCCAAGTCAGCTACTTCCCGGATGCTGAGCACAAGGCCTAGATGTACCCTCCCTGGGACACTTTCAAAATATTAATAACTGATGCTGTAGAGATCTGGTCCACCAGAAGGGTTATGGACCACATCTGTGGTGCCAGCTATTCATAGACAGGCCCAGGGTCCCAGGGTTCAGGTAGAATTGCTCAAGGGATGTAGGGCAGTGGCCACTGACCCACTAGTTTTAAACAGTTAACAGTCAGGTGTGGTGGTACACACCCATGATGCCAGCATTGGGAAGGCTGAGTCAGGAGGGTCACCATGGGTTTGATGGCAGCTTAGGCTACCTGGTGAGTTTAGGGACATCCTGAACTGCATTTGGAGACCCTGACTCAAAAACCCCAAATGAAGTGCTGTAGCCTTTTCAACAACCAGAGAGGTTCAGTACTGCTGTGCACCGCTGAAAACCGACTCTGGCTCCTGAGCCCTTCCTTGGGTTTTCCTGAGAGGAGAGCCTGCAGGCAGGGACCTCTGTGACAGCCCATAAGACAGATAGTGAGGGATGGAGAAGTTTGCCGTGGGGAGAGGCTATTTTCTATGGTCCTGGAGCTGGGCCTAGGGCACCGTTGCATGGTCCACTGCACTGCGTGAGCCACTCCAGGGCCATCTGGATAGGACTTGGGGCTGATGACACCGGTGGGGGGGCGTCCAGGACAGTTTGCCGGGGAGGCCCATTCCATTCACAGGGCCTGTGGTCCTTCACAGAAGCATGCCCACAGCATTTCACTTTCATGTTGATGAGACGCAGTACCCAACACCCACGGCTTCAGGGAGAGGTCTGCTTAGGCTCACAGTCTGTAGAGGTTCAGCCCCCAGCTGGCAGGCTCCAAAGCTGGGCAGCAGGGCAGACAGCAGACAGCAGAGACAGCCATGGGAGCAGAGAGCCAGCCGGGGAGAAGGAGGGTCTGACCCCTTCCAGCGCACACCCCAGCACCTGCACCTTCCTACCAGGCCAGCCTCCCTGTGCCAAGTCGGTGCTCGGCTCCCAGAACGGAGCCACCTTCCAAAAGTCCTGCCTAGAAGAGCAGGAGGCTTTGGGGGACGACTGGATAGAAACTGCAACCCCAGAGCATCAGTCCGGGCAGCTGGGAGGACAGTGTGGGGTCAGAGCCGGCAGGCCTGACCTTCACAGTGAACCCGAGCGCGAGGGCTCGGCGGGCCTGAGTGCGTCAGCGTGCATGTGGCCCGTGCATGTGTGCTGTGTGCTGTGTCCCTCCCAGGTCTCTCTCCTCCATCATGCAGCCCTGCCCCGCGGGCCTCTGCCCACAGGGAGGGGCTTTATCTGCTTGGCTGAGCGCTGCTCTGGCCCCGGAGGACCGTGGCGCCTCCAATTACGCCAGGTGGAAATTCATTTCCTCTGGCTTCATGGGACTGGGCTGTGAAGGGCCGTGCTCTGGCTTTATTGCAAAATGCATTATTTTCCCTCCTCTCTCAAAAATATTTATCTATGCTAATTTAGCACGGGAGCTGGCTAAGTTCTGCATGGGGAATTGCCCTATTAATTCTGCCGCCTGAAAAGACAGCGCTGATGCAGAAGTTCTGCAGCCTCCGGAGGGGTGGCCTCTCTCTTTGCAAGGAAACCCCAGGGCCAAGAGGGGAGCAGCTGACAGCCACGTGGGGGGGGAGGACCAATGTTTTGCTGCTCCCTCCTGCTTAGGTTGGAAATAAAATCCCTGCACATGTAGCAGCTGGCAGAGAGGCCCAGCACATCCGGCTATACCAATGGATCCATTTGATCCAGTTTCCACCAGGTACCTGCTGGGTGACTTTGGCAGGGAATGCCACCCCCTGCCGATTTCTGTGCCTACACAATAAGATGGGGCACGTGACCCACAGACTGGTCCCAAAGGTTGTGAGGGCATTAATGTCAGGATACGGAGCTCTGTGGCCCCGTGAGAGGCGGGAGTCACAGTTCTGTCTTTCAGCTGAAGAGGCTGCCTACCTAAGTGATTTGTGGGGGTCTTGGAACCCTAAGATCTGTGCAGAGCTTCCATGAGCTCCCATGCAGACAGCATCTTTTGTCTGCCTTCTGCCCGTGTGTTGCCTGGACTCCTGAGGGTAGCTGGGCCCTGCCTCTGCTCATCCAGTCGACGCCCAAAGCTGGGACCTGGGCTGCAGCAGCCTGTCTGTTTCCACATGGCCTGGAGACCACAGTGCCCTTTCCCACTTGCATTTCCCTGCCCTACCCTCTCCCCACACATCTGCCATCCACGAGCCCATGCTGGAGCCTGGCTGCCCTAGCCTGGCCATCTCTCACTCCATGATGGTGTGGCCTTCAGCTACCAGCCTCTGCACAGCTGGGTTGTTCCCAACGCTTAGGGGTGTACTCCCCTGCACACGGCTGTCAGAAGCCTGTGAATGTTGTTTCCTCCTACAGCCGCCTTTCTTCCAGAAAGATCCATTAGGTTCCAGTGCCCACCTGAAAACTCAGCACCCATCCACAAGCTCCCTGCCTGGCAAGCCTGAAGGATCTCGGCCAGTAAGGCCACCCTCCTCAGTGACTGCTTCAGCAACTGCACAGGGACAGCTGCGGGCTGGGAGGTTGCTCCTGGGAAATGCTGTCGTACTTTTCCTTTCCGTCTCTTACGACTGTGTAATCACGAGCAGTGAAGCTTCCTTTTTAGCATGCAGTTCAGAGTCTTCGACAAACGCATCCACAGCCACCATGACAATGAAGATACAGGACTAGGCTGTCACCCCAGAACTCCCTGTGCCCTTGGTGGCAGTCAAAACCTCCTCGCCCCTGCTCCCTGTGACCTCAGAGCTGGTTTCTGCTCTTTCTCTTCTCCGAGCACCTGTATGTGGCCTCGAGGAGTGGACAGCTTTCTGAGTCTGGCCTCTTTCAGATGGGGTTTGAGGCTGGTTCGGCTCCCTGCTTTTTATGGAGGGCCATGTGGCCTTGTGTGGCTGGACTGAGCTGTTTATTAACTTCCCAGGAGAGAGACATTTGGGCTGGGCTGGTTCTAGGGGGTCGTCAGCACCACCTGCCCCTCCCTGTGGAATTGGTGTGTCCTTGGCTTGGGGGTTCGTTTCCAACATAGTCACCCTACTTCAGATTTCCTCAGAGATACATGCGAGTTTATCTGTTCAGCTTTCTCATGTATGTTTGACATGAATTTGGGGTTTAAAATAGGCATTTTGTTCTGTGTGCTGGGGTGTCTCGCGCTGGTGTGAAAAAATTTACTTCTACTTAGGCGGTTTTCCTTTTATTGAGCTGTGAGAATTCTCTTCATGTACTTGGTACAGGGTCTCACTACACAGCTCGCAGTGATCCTCCTGTTTTTAGCCTCCCCAGCGCTGGGATTATAGGCGTGTGGCACCACGCCTGGGCTCAGTGACCAGCTCAGCATGCCCGGGGGCAGGGCCAGCACAGCATGTCACACCGGGGATCAAACCCTAGTCCCTGAGCTTGCCTACGCAGGCGCTTAGTCCGCTGAGCTATCTTGCTGGACCCTGTGAGAGTTCTTTATATATTCTGAACATAGACTTTATAATAGAGACAGGCTTTTAATTTTCTCTTTCTTTTCAGTGAGTGTCTTTAGTTGTGCTGTCCTAGCTGCCTCAATGTCCTGCACTGATGCAAAACATTTCCCTGCCTTTTTTTTTTTTTTTGTCTTTTTGAGACAGGGTCTCACTGTGAAGTTCAGGCTGGCCTTAAGCTCACTTTGTAGCTCAGGCTGGTGTCGAACTCATAACGATCCTCTTGTCTCTGCCTCCCGGGTGCTGGGATTATAGGAGTCCACCACCCCCAGCCAACATTTCCCTTTCATGGCCATCTTGCCTTTAAGGAAGAGCCATGAAGCTGTGGGTGTCAGATTTAAGGTTGATGAGGACAGAGCACCATGCTTTCCTGGCTGCCTTGCTGTTGGGTGGTACTTGGTGGTGCCGATACGAGGTTTATCCCACTTCATAAAGACCCTCAGGAAAGAGGGCTCCAGAGCTGTGGGAGAAAGCCACAAGCACGGTGGGATGAGTGTGCTCCAAGAGAAGGGAACGTTTTGAGGTGTAATCATGGTAGTGTGCATTTTACTGCATTAAATTTTAAAGTTGAACCACTCACTGTATATTTTAATCACTCCTGTAACAGTGCCTTTCAGAGGAGAAGCTCTTAATTTTGATCAAGTCCAATCCACCAGTTTTATCTGTCATGAATTGAAGTGTGATTTTAGGTGTTTGCATAACCAAGAGCACAGAGGGTGAACCCAGCATCTTAGAGTTTTACCTGCTCTCTCTTCTAGAAGTTTCATTGCTATAGGTTTGCACTTCGGTCTATATTCCCTACTGATTTCACTTTTGTCCCTGTGCTAGAGGTGAAGATGCAGGCGGGCTTCCCCTTCCCCTTCCTCCTCTTCCTCTTCCTCCTTCTCTCCCTACTCCACCCCTTCTTCCTCCCTCCCATCTTCCTCCTTTCAGATGGATGTCTAATTGTTCCAGCCCCACATCCTGGAAGACTTCTTTCCTCATTGCCTTTTCTTTGCACCTTGTCAGAAATCAATCACCATAATTTGCGGGTCTATTTTCAGCCTCTCTGTTATGATCCATTGATCTGTGTCTGTCCCCTCTCCTGTGCTGCACTTCTTGGTGACAGTAGCTGTACACAGTCTTGAAATCAAGTGGTGTGAGTCCTCCAACTTTGTTCCTCTTTTTTATTTTTTTAAAGAGAATAAAAGTAGTAAAAAAAATAAATAACATTAGAAATGATACAGAATTTCATTAAACAAAATAATAGCAATTCAACAATGGTTACTATGTTGCATATTATTGTCTTTAAATTAGCTGTTCGGGTTACCAGATATAAGCATGCAAAATCTATCAGAAAGATTAGAAAAAAAAATAAGTATTAGCTTCTCCTTTCAATAGACCAGCAGAAATCAGCAGTATAATTATCCAAGCTACCCTGTATATGTATCTTTTTCCTTCCTTCTGGCTCCTCTTTTAAAGAACTGGCCCTTAGTTATTTTTCCCTCCTTGCTGAGATGAAAAACCCAACACTCAAAGGAGGAGAAGGCTTATTTAGCTCACAGCTTGTCGGGGGTTCAGTCCATAGTCAGCTGGCTCTAAGGCAAAGTGGTGCGGCAGAGGGGCCTCATAGAGGAGAGCCACTCTGGGTGCCAGCAGGCAGCAAAACCAACGAGAGGTCCTAGCACCCTCTTTTTGCCCCTCTTGCATTCTGTCTGGGCTGTTGGAATGAGGGTGGTACCAAACCAACCCGGGGACCAATTTAGTAGTCACACACCCTTTACCCCAGCGTCACACACCCCAGACCCAGCCACCCCTAGGAAAGCCCTTCTGGTGTCTGCATGAGGCTTTGGGGGGAAGACACAAGCTGGAACAAATTGTTTCAGCTATTCTAGTTTCTTTACTTCCTTGTATCAATTTTAGAGTCAATTTCTACAAAAATCACACTGGGATTTTGATTGGAACTGTATTGTATGTGTTTAGATCATTTAGGATGAAATTGACATTTTAGCAATATCAAATCTTGCAAACTGAGGATACAATGTATCCCTGTATTTAGGGCTTAGATTGCTTCTAAAACTTTAGTTCTTTCCAAATGCAGATTTTGAATATATTTGGTAAGATTAATACCTAATTTTCTCATGATTTTTGATTTTATTATAAAAGGGTTATTTTTCAGTATCAGCTTCAAATCATTTCACACACATACAACTGTTACCAATTTTTCATGTTCATCGGCTATAGTCTTGTTACAGCTCGAGTAAGTTTAAGAGACTCCTTGGGATTTCCTGCAAGGATAATTATGTCATTTGCATCTTTCTAATCTGTTGCTTTTTTATTTCTCTTTCTTACTTTATTAATGGATTGGGACAACCTCCGCAAAGTTGAGTAGAAATAGAGAGTGTGAACATCGCTACTTTTTACTGGATCTTAGAGGAGATTGTTCAGTCTTTTTCCATTAAGTGCAGTGCTAGCCAGGGATTTTCTTTTTTCTTTTCCTTTTTTTTTTATAGATGCCCTTTTTCAGGTTTGGGAAGTTTTTAATCATGCATAGAGGCTTCATTTTACTAGTCAGACTGGATGTGATGCCTGGAACAGTAGCAGCATTTTTGTGACCATGAGGAGAGCCAGCTGAAGGAGAAGAGTCAGCTTGCTGATGGTGGAAAGGTGATAGAAAGCACTTGGCCCCTGTTTGTCCCCAATCCACTGGTTAATCCTGGGCCCTCCCTCACCAGCAAACTTCTTGTGATGCAGGAAAATGAATATCTTCCTTGTTTAGGCCGTGGAGGGCTGAAGATTTGTTTCTCATACACCAAGGGCCTTTTTCTTTTTGCCCAGAAAACATGCTCCAGCCAGCTTCCACACATTCCGTTGCAGGTGTGCTTAGACTCATGTTTGGAGTACAGTAGCTGCTTGTTAAATTCTTGCTATAGAAGTCAGTGGGGCCATGGCCAGAGGCATCTCCTTCTGAAAACCACTTTGCGGGCAATCCTGGGAGCCAGCAGATCTTGCTTGCTTGCTTGGTTTTGAGACAGGGTGGCCTTGAGCTTACCATGCAGCCCATGCTGACACCAAATTTGTGGTGATCCTCCTGTCTCAGCCTCCCAAGTGCTGGGATTCCAGGTGTGTGCCTTATGCCTGGCTAAAGAGCAGAGTATTTCAGGCTCTGTCACAGGAGTAAGAGGTGAAACGAAAATAATCAGAAACGAGTGGGAATGTGCGGGGGTGAAAATCAGATACCAGACTCAGTGTTTGGGCACCACAAGAGAGAGGAGGAGCAGGATGGGAGCAATGGCGAGGCCAGGGCTTGCTCTTGACTTGTATTATTTTTTATTTACTCATTTGGTACAGGGTCTAGCTGTGCAGCTCAGACTCGTGGTGATCCTCCTGTCCTAGCCTCCCCAGTGCTGGGATTACAGGTGTGCCCCACCAGGATTGGTTTTAGTGGTCTGCTCAGCACGGGATTGGCGTGGCATGTGGCACTGGGGATCGAACCCAGGTCATTGCATTTGCCAGGCAGGTGCTTAGACCGCTGAGCTATCTCCCTGGCTCTGCTCTTTGGTTTTGAGGCTGATTAGGAAGAGTGTGACAAGGACAGCGAATGTGTCAGGCTGACAGGATTCCTGTGCAGAGCTGGTCTTCACCTGGAAATGCTGCTCACGTGCAGTACTGGGGAGTGGCTCCTGGATGTCCCCTCTCCTGTCTCCCTCCTGCCCCTAGAGGCACTGAAGATGTCTCAGCATGCTCCCACATACTGCCGTGCAGCACTGTATGAGGTTCCTGGTGTGCGCCAGGCTGGGGGTCCCCTCTGTTCCTGAACTCTGCAACCTGCCAGGTGTGACGGCCAATAGGTCCTCACCTTGGTGTGTCCCGGAGCCCTCAGAAGGATGCTCTCAGAATGCGTTGCCAGCAGGGCTGCATTCCATCATCTGCTCCACTGCACGCTGGTGGTGGGCATGCAGCTGGCCCACGTGTGTGTCCCCACCTGCCAGTGGGGTGTCACTAGCACAACCGCAGCAGGCTGCCTGAGATGAGTCAGGACCTGGCTGTAGCTGGCTCTGCCTGCCCTGGAAGAGGGTGGCTGGGACCCAAACCTGTGACATGGGTGACATCCAGTGACCAGGAATGGATCCCATGGAGAGCCTAGGAGGTCCCAGCTGCCGAAGCCTGGGAGAGTCACTGGGGGACACCAGCCCTGGTGATCCCGCAGGGATAGAAGTTCCTGAAGGTGGGTGGAACCACAAATAGGCCTTTTGGGTGTGAAAGTCAAGGCCACTTCAGAGGCAGACAGGTAGGCTCTGTGCCCTGAGGTGACCTGATACCCAGAGATGCCATGTGCCCATCAGACTGCCATCGCCATGAGAAACCTGAGCAAGATGACACAGGGGATGACAGGTTTGTCCTGGCTCCTAGATTCAGAGGTTTCAGGCCACCGTAGCTGGGTGAGGCCAAGGCATCATGGTGGATGGTGTGATGGGGAAGCTGCTCCCTGCACACAGCCAGGAAGCAGAGAGTGAGGGAGAGGAGGGAACAGAGCAGGCAGCTTGCAAGGTCACAGCCCAGCACTACTCCCTCCAGCCAGGCCCCTGTCCTTTCCACTGTCACCATTCAACTGTGAGCTCATGACAGAGTGAACCCACGGACAGACTCAGGGGCCTTGCTCTCCAGTGGTGCCTGAAGTACCCTAAACAGCCCCAGTTATGTATGCTCTGATTTCTGAGGTGTTTCTCAAGCCAGTCAAGATGACGAGACTCAGCAGCTAGGAGTGGTGGTGACTCCTGGAATCTCTGTGCTCAGGAGGCTGGGGCAGGAGGGGTTCAACACCAGCCTGTGAAGCATGGTGAGTTCAGGGCCAGCTTGGGCTACATGGCAAGGACCTGCCTCAAGAAAGAAAAACAAACAGAACAAACACCTAAGTGGCACACACAGGGAGTCAGGAAACTGAAGCCCTGCAGGCAGCTCAGCAGGGGTCTTGTCCATCTGCTTTAGGGAGACCAGAGCAGCCCCCCCACTTGCTCTACAGATGAGTCCTCACTCTCAGGAGGCCCTGGGGGCACAGTGTCAAGTGAAGGACAGGTGGGCAGAGGAGGCCTCTGGAGCACTTGTTCCTGGGCCCAGGGTAGCCTCACTTTGAGTGAAGAGGCCTTGGGGCTTAGGGGGTATTAGTGAATGGAAAAAGTAGGAGACTTGGGTTGAGGGCATGTCCAGTGTCTGTCCCTCCACGAGCAGGACCCCAGCTCTTGAGGGAGAGGGGAGCTGCCACTCAAGCTCTGCACGTGGGCAGGGCCAATCACAGTGTCTGGCAGCACTGGCTGCTGGCTGTAAGTCGCACAGGGGCTTGCGCAGGTGCACAGTGGTCCAGGCCTGCCTCACCCGCTCCCACTCACCCATCTCTTAAGCCCTGCTCTTTGTTGGAGGCAGTAAGGAGCCCTCCCTCTGTTCCACCCCAGGCTCCCCACTCTCACACTGCTGAGATTTGTGGCACCATGAAGGAACTACCCATGCCCCAGGGTGGTCACCTCCAACGCAGGCTTGCTGTGTCTGTCCTCAGTGTGTCCCTGTTGTCCGTCTCTTTTCTGTCCTGGCTGCCACACTGCACATAGTTGTGCTGCCTCCCCAGGGTTTGCTGAAAGTCACCCATGGTGGACCTGGGGCCTTCAGCATGTGAAGGAGTACGGAGGCCCAGTACCCTCGCCATCGCTCTCTGGGGACCGGGATGTGGGCACGTGCTATCCTTGGCACTTGTAGCTGGTGGGTTCGCCTGGGCACCTGGGGGATCCTGAGCGTCATGCTCCACTGTGAAGCAAATATTCTTGTATAGCGAGCTCTGTGGAAGGAAGAGTGAGTGCTGTGCTCACCTCTGCAGAGGAGGAGACAGACCACGGGTGCAGTGTCTCAGCCATGCCACAGGGTGATGGTGGCCGGGCTGCCGGTCTATTCTGAGGATCTGTGGGAAACTCCATGTAGTGCTGCCTCCTGAAGGGACCCAAAGGCTTGAGATGTGCAGGTGGGCACCACGGGGGCTGAGGACCTGGGCACTCCCTGGCCTCCTTGAATAAGAAACATGCCGGCTGGTGTTTACCCATGATGAGGAGTGGGTTTCTCATGGATTTAGGAATGTCTGTGTTTCGGGGCTCTTAGTACTGGCTTTCCTGTCTTGTTGACAGCATGTGATTTCCTGGTGTGGGAACTATGTCCTGTCATGTCTGCCTATTGGGGTCAATGGTAAAGATATTTAAGCTGGACTTGTGAGAACCCCACTTATTCTGAGGATTTGGGGACACAGGTTGCTGGGTCACTCCCTCTGCTTTGCCTTGGAGGGGCCCTGATTCGCAGGATTTCTTGCATTCTGGCTTCTGGGCAACTTTGGTCAATGGGAGGGACATGGAGCAGGTGAGAGAGAACAGAGAGGAAAGCCAAGGTAGCCTTTCTACTGGGGGGCTTCTGTGGTGACCCTGGCAGGTGCTTGGCCTGGGCAGCCCTGGCCTTGAGCCCTGCTCCGAAGGCTTCGCAGTCTTAGGAGAGCTGGTGCCTGCCTGCTGGGCCCTTGTTCGGGTTGTTTGGCCCCAGGTGGGTGCAGTCAATCCGCTGCATTAAATGCCTCTTGTTTGAAAGGCCCGGAGTAGTTTCTATTTGTTAGAATGGTATGTGTGGAAGCTGGCTGGGGCATGTTTTCTGGATGCAGCGTGTTGAGAAGTTGGCCCGGCCTGCTGAAAGTCTGCCCTGCTGTCCTGCAGCCCCTGCCCTCCCAAGGCCCGCTTGGCCGGCTACCTGAGACCCTTCCGTGCTACTCCCTCCTTCCTGTGATTCTGTGCATCACTGATGCTTGATCTCTGCACTTCCATTGCTGTTGCCAAAGAACTGTAACTTACATGGAAAAAAAGGTTTTCCCTGGTTGGGCTATGGCCTCTGAACAACTGGCAGACACCAGTGGTTTTGCAGTAAAAATCAAGCCAATACATTGTTCACTCTTTCCTCTTTCTCTCTCTCTCTCTCTTGGCCAAGGCCACAGTCTTCGTTTTGTTCTGGAAGTGCATTAGATGGTACTGGGCCTGGTCCAAGTGTTGTGGGTACATTGATGATACAGGGAGTCCTGGGAGTGGAAGTGAGGACCTGGGTCTGGAGTGCCTCACCCCCAAAGGAGTCTACCCGAGCCCAAGGAAGGCTTGGGGTCTGGCTAGCTTGGGCAATGTGCTTGCTCCCTTATACATGGCAGTGTAGTTGTCCCAGTGAGTGTCACAGGCCAGGAGAGGGTGGCAGTAGCCAGAGACATGGCAGTCAGCACCTGGGAAGTCACCCACTTTGGCCTATGCAGCAGCTAGAGAGGAAAACCATTAGATCATTACCAAGATCTTCCGGAGTGCCAATGCTAAATGGGCATCTTTTTTCCATCGGCTCAGCTCCCCATGTACACATCTTCCTCTGTTCTTCGACGTGAGAGCTCTTTGCCACCTCTTCTCCCACCTCTGCTGCACCATTCATCTGGCAAGTCCCTGGATGAGATCCTGGTGCCATCTTTCCCCAAGGATGGTCAGTGCCTTGTTGCACCCCCCCCCCCCCCGGATCTGTCTGGAGCCTCCCTGAGTAGCTGCAGCAGGATGAGAATGTAGAGAATGGTGTCCTCTGGTCAGGAACAGTCTCGATGCCCAGGCACCCCAGAGGGACAACCATGAAAATGGGCAGCATGAAGACAAGGCCTGTTATTCTGAAAGCTGGCAACTCTGCCCTTCATTGGGCCCTGCCAAGAGCCACAGCTATGGTCACAAGAGTATTGCTGTTGCCTTCCACACATGAGGATAGTGGATCCCCATGTGGATCCCCATGGTATCCCTTCCCAGTGACACCATGGAGCAGAGACACATCTTGACACCTGGTCTTTCCTGGGTGGATAGGGCTGCACCCTTACTTCTCCAACAGTTGGTCAGGATCCTTTCTCCCAACAGAAACCACCAGGTCTTTCCACAGAGGGAACTGAACACAGGGGCCTGCTCACCACACAGTGGCTGGGGATTTGGCTGTGCTGTCCACCAAAGAGAAAGCTTTGTTGCCAGAGTTCAAAAACTAGGGCCCCTATGGTATCCAGAGCCATGATGGAGTCCCAGGTGGGAGCTGAGGGATCATGGCAGTACTCCAGTGCCAGCGAAGTCACCAGAGCCTTCATCAGTAGACCTGCTGGGGACAAGGAATCCTGGGAAATGTGAGCCCCATGATGGGGTGGGGGGTGTACAAAGAGGTGAACCTCAGATGTGGTACCTAGGTCCTGCCAATTAGGCTCAGCCCGGAGCTGGAGTCGTGAGGTTCAGCATTTCCCACACCCAGTGGAGGCTATGACCCTGGTGCCATTGACTTGGACCTCTGAGCGGCACTCAGGAAACCCCTCAGGGGTGCCAAGGGGCCACCGTGCCTTCCAAGCACTCCTGGAGCCCCACCTTTCTCCATACCTTAGCTACTGGCATAAACATGACTTCTGATCTGTGTGGACCCTGGCTCCTCTCCTCTCCTGGGTGTGCCATGTGGGACTCAGGGAGATGAGACCCTGTGGGAAATATCCTTTCCTTTCCTTGGCCAGTGGCTGCTGACACTGGCACCAGACTGCTTTGCGGTCACTGCCCCGGTGGAGCTGTGGAGACTTCCTCTCTGTCTGGGCAGAGCAGGATAGCCACTGTGGGGGTGGGGATGGATGCCACAGCTGCAGGCCCATCTGCTAATGCTCCAGGTAGGGAAGGGGTGAACCAGGGAGCAGGAGGAGACAAAGGATGGGAGAAGAAGATGAATGAGCCCTGGTGCTGGAAGGGGAGCCAGGCTGTGAGCTGTGGCCTGATTTCTTTCTGGAAGCCAGTGTCCCTGTCCCCAGCTACAATATCCCAAAGCTGTCTTTTGCAGCCAAAGAGTGGTCTGTAAAGGTGAGAGGAGAGAGTCATCCCCAGGAATGGGGCGCAAGTGGTATCCAGGAGGGACTGTCTCACAGGCTCTTGCTGAACAAAGATCTCGAGCCCAGAGTTTCAGAACCACTCACAGCCACTGCTGGAAAAGGGACCCAGTCACCGGCTCACTGGCACAGCTGCCTTGGTCAATAAAGCCAGCAGCAGTCATCTCCCAGTGAGCTTGGGTCACCTTGTCCTGTGTGCCCAGAGAGGCCTCATTAACCAGCTGCCCCACAGACCATGCCCTCTCCCTTCCTGCACCTGGACACCCCGGGGCCAGGGAAGAATGTGCAGGGAGAGCTGATGGAGCCTCTTGGTCCTGCATCTCCTCTGTTGTCATGGCAACCAGGCACTGTCTGCACCTGCTACTCACATGGACTGCAGCACCTTGGTCAAGTGGTGGGGGGCAAGTAGGGAGAAGGCTTGGTGAGCAGACAGACCCACCATACCTCAAGTGCACTGGCCTCCAGGGCAGGGCCTGGGTATCATGTGGAGAGTTGTGGCCCCATTCATCTGGTGGTCCCAGGGTCACATGCCCTCCAAAAATGCAGCCAAGGCAGGCTTCAGCCAGTAAGAGCTTTCTAGGCTGATTTTCTGAGGCCCTCTCCAGGGCCTGGCCAACCTCCTGTCCCTGCAAGTGTCTCTTGCCTCTGAACTCATCATTTGACCAGGGGGAGAGACAGCCTAGACCTCTCCCCACTATGACCAGCCCCAACCCCTGACATGTGGTGTGGGGCAGCCCCAGGGGAGCCTGTGGCTGCCCTAGACATGTGCATCTTCTCTAAAACTCCCCTCCCCTGGGGCTCTTCTGGGAAATGGTGACAGCAGCTACTTGCTCTCCTGCTGGGCCTGAACCTCTTTCACCAGGCAGAGCCTATCAGCAAATCCTGCCACCTCCCTGAGCTCGCCCTTCCTATCACCACAATTCAGCCCGCTGTGTTTGTACTGCAACCCTCTGCCTCCTGCTCAATTTATTCCAAAGTACCATCCAAAAGTTCACTTGCTAAGGCCCCTGTTTACTGTCTGCCTCTACTGAGAGTGAGTCTGGGAAGATAGGCTCTCAGCCCTCAGAGGGCCTCAGTCGGGCATGCTTGAGACTGAGCGGACAGCAGGTCACCCCGTGCCCCAGGGGTCAAAGATAGGGTGGGAGCTTGGGGAGACACTCGGTGGTCTTGCGTTGGACCAGACAGCCCAGTGTTTCCATTGACTTGAAAGTAAACACCACACCACTGGGTGTGGTGGTGTGTGCCTGTGATCCCAGAACCAGAGGAGGCCAAGGCAGAAGGGTCACAAATCCAAGTCTAGTCTGAGCAACTTAGTAAGGTCCTGTCTCAAAATAGAAATGAAAAAGGGCTGGGGATATAGCTCAGTGAAAAGGTCCTGGGTTCAACCCCAGTACCACACACACACACACACACACACACACACACACACACACACACACACGGTGCCAACTTTTTAGTCTTTGGTAGAAGAAGCAAACTTAGATTTTTAGGGAGATATAAGTGAGGGTAATAGGGGGTGAATAAGATAAAATTATGTTACATGAAAAAGGCACAGGAAGCTCAATATTTTGTACAATTAATATGCATAATTAATAAAAACATATACTGAAAAAAAATAAGTTGTGAATTCTCTTGCCAACTTGGAAAGTCTGGCCGCTCTGCCCTATTTCCACCATGCCAGTGCTTGGTGAAGCATGACAGCGGCCGTCCTGTAGGGGGCGCGCCCTCACCCTCCGCACCTGGCCCAGCCCTGCCAGTCCCACCTCTCCTCTGCTCGGCTACCTGCCTTTGCCAGGCATCCTTCCCATCCCTCCTGGTCCCTCTCGCTTTGTAGCTAATCCTGGGCCGGACACAGGGAAGAGGACTGAGTCGTAGTGAGGCCGTGGGCGTGGAAGACGGGGGTGGGGGGTGTTAGCCATGATGGTGAAGCTGGGTGGGCTTGGGCTTAGACTCTGGGCAAGGTGCCTGACCTCTCAGAGCTGCATGGTGGCGTTGTGGCTTCTGTCTAGATATCTCTGAAGCCTTGTGTGATTACAGATAGGGCTTTTAGGAGGTGGGTGAACCATGGGGGTGGATTTTTGGGAGTGGGATCTGATTGCAAGCGGCAGGTCATGGTGGACTTGGTCGGGGGGGGGGCTTATCTCCTTTGGGCTCCTCCTTGATATCTCTCTCTGCTTCTCACTGCCATGCCGCCTTGCACTGGAGCCAGCTGACCATGGACTGGCATCTCCGTAAACACTGAGTCTAAATAGACCTCTCCTCCTTAAATTTGTGGATGTTAGGTATGGAGTCCCAGGTAATTAAGACAGATGGTACATGTAAAAATGCTGTTTGTTCCAGCGACAGCCTTGTGGGGTTGTTGTGAGGGTTCATTGAGATGCTATGCCTCAAAGTCTCACCTGGGTGCTTGGCATTAAGTGTGTGCCTTTTCAAGAAAGGTGGTATTGGTTGAGTTAGGGCATGTGTTTAGATGTCCCCCTAAAGCCTCATGTAATTATAGTTAGGGCTTTTTCAGAGGTGGCTCAGGCTAGAGTGTATGACTGATTCCTAGTGCAGTGCTAAGGGTTAAAGGTGCAAGGGTTAAGAGCGAGTTGATGACTATGTCAGTCCACTTACTGCTGCAGCACAGCCCTCAGCTTACTAGCCTGGAGGTGACACAAAGGACAGAGAGAGGCTTGTCCTGCTCCTCACTTGCTGTTGCTGTCTGCTGCTTGCTGCATACTCTTTCTCCTCTGTGCTACCCCTCTGCCGTGGGGTCCTGCCTGGGAGCCAGCCAAGCATGGTGTGAAATCTCTGCCAACAGTAAGCCAAGTAAACCTGTTCTCTTTAACTTCGGGTCTCAGGTACAGCAGATCCTCAAGTCATGACCAACCTCATGTAAGAACAACTTGTGTTACGTTCAGAATTTTAGGTTTAACTTCCAACCAAAGTCTTAAGTTGGGACCCGAATGCTGGCCCTTAGGCCAGTTTTTAATTTTGAAAAGTTGAGTCCAGGTGGGCTACAGACTGTCCCAGAAAAGAAAGGACACCAGAGAGCCAGACTCCTGATGTTCTTATGGAAGGGGACTGTCCTCCCAAACAGTGACTACCTTCCACTTCATCCTCCCTCCCTGCAAGCCAAAGGTGTCAACTTGAATGGTGAGTATGGTATGAAATTGTTGCTTCTGATTTTATGACTTTTTGGTGGAATACACTAGGAAAATGATTGGTTTCTAAGAAGTTTACACACACTATATAGCCACTTTTTTATTTTGAAAAGGTTAGTTAAGGGATGATTTGGGAAGTTTGGAATGCATTATGGATATTTCCTTTATTTCTTATGGGAAAAATAGCCTTGACTTACAATCACCTTGATTTACAACCAGCTCTTACAAACCAATTAAGATTGTAAATCAGTGGTCCACCATATTTTGTCTTAGCAGTGAGAAAAAGTAACTGAGACAGGCAGGTTTTGTGTGAGCTTCCAAGTCGTGCTGACAGTCATCAATACAAAAAGTCTGACTGTCGTGAATGCCCACCGACCTCCAGTGAGGCTCCCCAGGTGAAGGGAAATCCTATTGTTGTAGGCAGCTGAATTAGATAGAAATATTCTAGGCAGTCAGACAGGGCCAGGCCTTCAAGGAGACAAGATGGCAGGCAAGGTGACTTTGCCACTTGGAAGAGACAGACAGTCCCTATGGCTCACACCTCAAGACAGAAGAGGAAACCCAGCTACATACTTCCCCAGGGATGGACATCAGGGCTTAATATTCTAAATGGGCATCAATCACCTTGAAAGAGCCCAATGAGTCACTACTAGCCCACCCCCCAACAGGAAGAGACCCTGTCCCATATTCATGCCCGCTTGCTATGTAACTCGCTTTCCCATTTAGTACTGGATTTAATCAGTTTTACCTGAGCAGTGGTGCTTGTAATCTCATTGGTTGACCATAGTTTTGTTCAACTTCATGCCCACCTAAGTGAGTTCCCATGTCTTCACCAAATTAGGCCCGCCTCACTACATGGTTTTCTTCTACAAAAGTCCCTGGAAGAGACAGCTTCCTGGGGACTACCTGCTTGGGCCCATTCTTCTGTCCCTGTCTCGGACAGGAACTTTCTTTCCCTCAATAAATATATTCTGCTCATAACCTCTGTTTATTCCTAAAATTAATTCTTTGGTTTAGAGAACAGGAACTCATCCCAGGTATCTTTTTAGATTGGGAGATCAGTCTTTCTCCCTGTGTCATTTGCAGGTTCCCTGTATCACCATCAAAAGCAACAGGAGCTGCAGTGGTTTTATCTGCCACAGATGTGTCCAGTCTTTTGAAGGTTGGGACTGGTTGGGATATAGGTGTGACTGAAATACATGGTAAATGCTTACATTGAAAAAATTGTTACTTAAAAGACACATAGTCATAAATCCTTCTCCAAATCCCTCCCCTTCACTTCTGACACAGGAGCACAATCTCTCTTGCCACTTTCTAAAGCAGCTCTGGAGCCTTCTTTCTGGAGTTGCACTATCCTGGCTGTCTCAATGTCCTGAATCGATTCAAAACATTTCCTTCTCATGGTCATTTTCACTTTGGGGAAGGCTCGGAAGTCACAGGTGCCAGACCCAGTGAATAAAGTGAGTGGGTGAAGATGCAGCATCGTATTTTCCCAGACTTTAGCTTTTCACTGGATGGCTCTCTGCAGCAGCGTTCACTGTATTTGTGATCACACTTCATAAAAGATACTCCAGAGCTGCTGCAGAACACTGAGATGAGTGCTCAAAGTGAAGGGGAGGGCTTTGAGGGGGATTCACAGGAATGTCTTTACTGTAATAACCCTAGAAGATGCACCATTTAACTTGGTACCCCTCCCCCATTACCAGGGCCCAGTGTGCTGGAGCACCAGCGTCCTGGCAAGAAACAAGATCAGCCCCTGTCTGTCGTGGCCACAGATGGCCCCTACACTGGGTTAAAGGGCCGCTTCCTGGGGCTTGAGGGGTTCCTGAACCCCAGACCTAACCTGTCCCTGCAGCCTCCACCACCCCTCTCCTAAAGATTATGGGTAATTGCTAGGCCCAGGGCCACCCTGCTGGGTGTTTTCCCTGGTGCGGATCCCTGCCTTTGCACTGAGCTGCAGCTCTTTTTTTTTTTTTTTTTTTTTTTTTCTTTTTAAAATAACTTTGAA
>PVKA01001800.1:0-82074 GCA_004027165.1 Ctenomys sociabilis | reverse complement strand
TCTATTTTCAGCACTGAAAACAAACAGAACCAAGAGGCACATTCCACAAAACCCTGCATACTATGCCCAAGCATCTGACCTGGGTCCTTAAACAGATCCCACTTTCCCGAAGGACCTGGAAGGGTGTCCTCTGAGCCGACTGCACTGGCAAAGGTGGGGACCTCAGATGAAAGCCAAACAAAGGTGTCTCTGTCACACACTGGGGCCTCTCGAGCCTCCCAGTTGCCCGCTTGTGGGTAGTGCAGCCACTATCATTTTACTTATTCTCAGGCTCTGGATGAGACCCTTGGCCAGGACCACACAGCTATCAAGCGTGGGCCTGGCGTCACCCCAGGAGCTCCAGAGATGCGGGCCCTTGGCTCCACGCTCCATGCAGACCCCAGCAGTGCACCCATGGCTCCCCGGCCCCTCTTCCTTCTCCAGAGACTCCAGGAGACTCTGTCTCTGCCAAGGGGTGGGGGGGCTGCTCTTGACGGTAGATGAAGTGACAAGTCTTTGTGCTTAATTAAGACCCATTGTCCCACCAATTGGGAAGCGGGAAATGGCTGGGCTGTTTTACAAATAGAAACAATCCTTGTTCATTATCCCCTAATTGAGGCACAGAGGGCTATGGAAAACATCCATCAGCAGCACATTCATGTGCACGGGCAGGGGATTGGGTGGCGGCGCTCACAAAAAAAGCAAGAATGTTCCAATCAGGAGTCACACAGACAAAGGAAACAGCGGCCCAAAGCACAAATACTACGGAATTAGCCCAATTACACAGTTGACAGGCGGGGAATAAGTTTCCTGGCTTCCCGCCAGCTTTCTCTAGTCTCTTTTTCCCCTTTCTGCTGTGCTGATTCCAGATGGGAAGGGGTAAAAAAAAAATCCTCCCTGGCTTCAGGGAACCAGGGGTGAGGGTGGGGGTTGGGCTCCCGTCCCGCTGAGATGGGACGGGCTGATGGAGATCTCGTGAGGCTTTAAACTGCAGTCTGTGTTCTGGGTGTGGATTAACTATCACGGACACCTCCCTCATTTTGGTCACTATACTTCTTGTGATGTAATCGAAGATACTTTGTTTTAGTGTTGCTCTCATAGGCAACTTGGGGCTGGCTGTTTTTATATGATTTTTTTTTTTTTTTTTTTTTTTTTTGGAGGGGGATAGGTTGGGGCTTTTTCATCCTCTACACAACTGATTTTTGGGGTCGCCATTAGGCGCTTACATTCCTTCCTGTTTGTTCCAGATCATTTGTCTAATCGCGGAGCACGGGGCTCCCCTGGGACCGCTCCCTGCGGAGCTCCTGGAAACCGGCCTGCTAGTCTCTCTCAAGCTCTACTAGGCTAGTCTCTGGGAGAGAGAACCTGGATGCTTCCAGAGAGGAGGAGCTTCCCCTGAGGACCCCTTAGGAAGTGACTGGCCTGCGCGCAAGGCTTGGGATCAGCAAAAAGGGCCGAAAAAGCAGAGCCAGTGAACAAGAGCCCGCCAGACCCCGGCTTGGCTCCTCCAAACCTCTTGTCCGTGTGCTGTTGGCATGACCTTGGTGCGGAACGCCTTTGTTCTCCAAGGCTTCATCACCTGCATTTTCCCAAGGGATTAAAGATACTTTTTTAATCACTATTAGTTTGTTTTTATTTTATTTCTTTTGAGGCACGGTCTCACTATGTAGCCCAAGCTGGCCTTGAACTTGTGGTGATGCTCTTGCCTCAGCCTCCTGGATGCTGGGATCACAGGCCAGTCCACTGAGACAAGGGTCCTCGAAGTGACATTATAGGGTCAAAGGATGTGGCTGCTTTAAAGGTTCTGTGACCTGTTGCCATGTGGCTTTGAAAACTGGGACGTTGTTCCAGTTTTGTAGTATTTGTTTTTTGGGCAAAATGCTTTGGCTTGGCTGGGTACCGGTGTGTGTGCATGCATAGGGGGAGTTTCCACACATTTCACACATTTAACTGGCTTCAGCAAAGGGAGAAGTCCTGGTGCCCCACAAGGGAAGGGCTCCACCCCTGGCCCCACCAGGGCTGCAGAGTGGGAGCCAGCTGTCTGTGCCCCAGCTCACCCCTGAACCCGCCACCTTGACTTTGGCTCTGACTTGGCTTCTTCCTGCCAAGCTCCCAGCTCGTCCCCCTTGGATCTCACTGTACCACCACTGGTGGCCGGCTGTCTGTGACAGTCGCATGTTAAACTTCCCCTTGTCCCCTTCCTCTTACTGCCCGTGTGCCTGGTCAACTTGCCATGTCTCAGGTTCCTCAGGTTGCTGTGCTCCTCCGTGCCGTTGTAGGAGTCAAGTGGACAAAGCTCATGCACAGCCTTGAAGTGCCCATGCAAGCCCGCACTCCCTGCCTCTGGGGACACGTTTCGTTGGCTGCACCTGGCCTTGCTGCAGCCCAAGTGGCTCCATATGTGGGTCTTTTGTCCTAGTGCAGGCAGACCCCTGGGCATGGGCACAAACCAGCCAGCTCTCCAGCACCTCTTGTCCTTGGCCCCACAGGGACTTAGCGTTGTCTGAGTCAGGCTTTGGGGAAGCTGGTGAAAGGAACTGACTGGAGGATCACACGGGGACGTGAGAGAAGAAAGGGGCCCCCATGTGAGGCTCCCAGCCCTGGTGCTTGCGTCACCCAGGAGACAGATGGGCCCCATGCTGCACCTGGTGTCCTGACCCTCAAGGGCAGTGGTGGAGGGGTAGACTGAGTCTGTCCCTGGAACTAGGTTCTGGGTGGAGGTAGCCTGCCCCCCACACCCTTCAGATGACTGGCCAGCCGCTCTCTCAGCTTAGGTTTGGAACAGCCAACAGAGGTAGGCTCGGGTGAGATGCAACTCAGGCCTTGGAGAAAACCGGGACAAAGTCTCTTCCTTTTCTTTGCGTATTCCCCACAGTTAGGTCCCTGGATTTTTACCTTCAAGCACTAGTGCTCTTAAAATATTTCTTCTACACAGAGACAGTGTTGTCCCCAAGAGGAATTCTGGGGTTGGAAAAGAATTTTCCGTCTCATTACAGGTGTAATTGTTCTCTTCTCTCTTTGTTTGCAAGTCATAGAATCTTGCACTGACTAGCTTAAGCAAGAAAAGAAACTTATTGGCTCATAAAACTAACAAGTTTGTCATAGACTTCAGGTGTGGCTGGATTCAGGTGTCCCCTCTGTCACTGGCCCTTCTCTCTACTCAGGCAAAAAGCAGTAGCATCAGGACAGAATCGACCTATTTCCAATTCATGAGGTGGGTCGCCCTGCAGGAAGGACAGATGCCCTTTCCATTCACTCTTCCAAAGCCCCAGAGCCAATTGCTGTTGACTCAACTTGGGTCAACAATTCCTACTCTGTCACAGAAATGCCACTCTTGACCCTGTGCCTGCCTCTGAAGGTGACAGGTCTGTGGCAGCCCTGCCTAGCTCAGGGGCCAGAATGATGGAAGAATGCCCTTTGCCTCCATGCCAATGATCCACCCACTGGCTCCTTGCTGAGATGGGCTTTGCTTCTAGACTGGTGTCAGGTACCTTTTGTTGTTGGTACAAAGCACCTGGCACCCACAGCTGGAGGACAGGCTTATTTGGCCTGATGGTTTTAAGGCTCCATCAGTGGTTAACTGGCAGCTGGGGAGGACAGCTGCTCAGAGTAAAAGGGAAGAGCCAAAGAAGAAGAGGTAAGAGAACAGAGTTCCTGTGGCTTCGATCTGGAACACCCCCTGCTTGTCTCCAGATTTATGTGTTGGTGGTGGGGCTTTGGAAGGTGATAGGCCCACGGGATGTTCTTCTCCTGAGTGTATTCATGCATGGATGAATACCCTGGGGTATGACCTGAAATAGCACATTGTTGCCCTTGAGTCCTTCCCCTCGCTCTGCTTCCTGGCTGCCATGGGCCGAATAGCTTCCCTTTGCCACCCCTACTCCCCTATCTGCCATGCATGTCTTTCTTTGGAACTGACTGCCCAGGGATGGAGCCTCTGCAGCCCTGTACCAGTTCTAACCTCTCTTCCTCTAGCTCGCAGGTGTCAGGTGTCTTGGTGAGAAACCTGACCCATAGGATCCCTAAAGTCACTGAGTGACTCACGCAGAAGTGCGCTTTCCTAATCAAGTCCTCCATCAGGGCCATCAGGCTGACAACCAGCGCTAGCCAGCATAGCCTCCTCAAGCCACCACCCTGGACCTGGAGTTCATGGGGCTTAGAATAGCAGGGGTGTGTTGTAACTCAAAAATCAGATGACAACGAGGCAAGTCCAAAAGGAAAAGAAGCGCTTTATTTTAGGTGGTACCCACCGGGTAGCCTCTCCATGCAAGAAGGAGAAGGGCCCCCCGAGGGCTGGGCAGCAGGGCTTTTATGTTCAAAAAACTGTAGGCTGGGAGGGGTAAGCAAGCATCATCACAGAAGCTAAAATGGCTGTTAGGGGGTACGGGGACAATTTTGATTGGGGGAGACATACATTATGTCCAAATTTGGGTCAGGACATGTACATTTGGGGGGGTCGGCAAGCATGGTTACAGAAGCTAAAAGTGGTGAAGGGGGCATGGGGCATAAGTCCATTAGTTGGAAGCTGAGGCAACATGCAGGGGGCGGCCCGAGGGCCACTATGAGGCCTGATTGTCACAGGGTGAGGCAGGACACAGAGATGGATGGCAGGAACATGGTGCTTCCCGTGAGGGCCCCATCTGTCCGGGTCCTGTCCGCCTCTTGCTTTCTCTGCCTTGCTTCTGTCATAGCTGGAGTGTACACATGGCACTAGGAAGCCACCGAGATTCCCTCATCCTGGGATTCCTCAGCTGTGGCTCTAGTTGGGAATTAAAAAAAAAAAAATTCTCTGTGTCCCTCCTACAACAGCCAGCATGCACCTTCTCAAATGAGGGCCCCATTTCTTCCCAGCCTGAGACTTCTGGGTCTCCCCATTGCCACAGGCCAAGGCCACAGAGCCATGATAACTTGGTCTCACCCCCCTGTTCTGAATTTATCCTAGGGCAGCAGCCATGCTCTGTTTTTAGCCAGTCAGGCCCTGCTTGCCTCTGGGCCTTGGCACATGCTTCTCCTGTAAGACTGACTCCCCTCCTCCCGGCTGCCCTCTGTCCTTCATGACAGTCCCTCCATTGCCCTCCCAAATCAAGCCTTCCTGCACCAACCCCATCCCTCTCTCTTCAGGGCTTCCATTGCTAGAGGAACATAAAGAACCGTGACCCAAATGGTGGCTTCCCAAGGCCATAGCTGCTGATGGACTCTTCCTGGGCAAGCAGCTGGTGCTTGGTACACAGGTGGAGTGGCTGGAGGTGGCTGTGTCCCTCTCCTGGGGCCAGACATGGAGACCCAGTGTGGGGGCCTCAGGGGCTAAAGGGATTATATGGTGGCTCAGGGCATTGCAGGGAGCAGGCAGTGCCACACCCTTTGTGATGTCACCCTGGGCATCCCCTGCGTTATTCCTGCCCTAGCAGTAGGTTTAAGCAGAGGCAAATGTCTCCCCACCCCATCACAATCTTTCTTAAGAAGACAGACTGGAGAGAGAGGTCATTTTGTTTTGTTTTGCTTTCTGAGACAGGGTCTTGTCAAGTAGCCCAGGCTGGCTTTGAATGCACAGCAATCTTCCTGCCTCAGCCTCCTGCGCTGGGACTATTGGCATGCGCCACCCCCCCAGACTTTATTTGACCATCATAGGGAACAAGCAGGCCATCTCCATCCCCTGCCGTGGCCAGCACAGCATCAAATCCCTACCTGCTCAGGGAGTTGGGCTTCCAATCCCTCAAATCACCAGTTCTGCCTCCACGAGGCTAATTTACATCTTTGCTGTGTCTCAGGGCAAAAGAAGGCCCCAGGATCCCTGCCTCCCTGGCCCTGGGAGGAGCAGAGGGGTCCTGGCTTTGTGCTGCCCAGTGTTGCTGCGCCTGTACCCAGCAGAGGCAGTGTGTGGACCAAGCGGCTGCACCTGCTGTGGGGCAAGAGGACCCCGACACAGCGCTTAACCCAAGCCTCCAGAGCTGCACTTGCAAAACGGAGATAATAATCCCCTCCCCTTGGAGCCAGGATCGATGGGGATAATAGACGTAGATGCTTGGCTAGTGGAAAGTGCGGGCGCTGCGAGAGGCTCCTCACCTACGCCCTGCCACGCAGGCTTAATGAGCGCGGGCTGCTCCTCAGGATTCTTAATTAACTGTCCCGGCCCCTCAGCCTCGGAGCCAGCAGATTAAACCCAGCCGTGCCAGGCAGGCGGCTGCCCCCCACCTTTGGATGCAGATGCCTGCAGAGATGGATTTCTTTACAGCAGCTGTGTTCCAGGGCTGCCCCCAGGGGATGAGTCAAACTCAGCAGAATCCAAGCATCTGGGGGTACCTGGTCCTAACAATACATCTGCAGTGGTCTTGAATGGAGTGGGCACCCCTGCTGGGCAGTGGCAGGCAGACTGTGGGCCTGCATGGGTCAGGGTCCCCTGCCAGGCCACGAGCCAGAGAGTTTTCTCTCAGGATCCTCACCCTAGGTGCTCTGTGGCTAACCACCTAGGTGTCCTCCGTATATCATGATGGCTGCCTTGATCCTGAAACAGAGGCGTGGGCCACCCACTGTCCTCACTTCCTTCTGCTTTGGGCCTTGGCCTCTGTATCCCCTGCCCCCAGGTCTCTTTCTGAACTATCGTAGCAGCACACTTTCTTCTGCAGCCTTTGGGGCTCAAGTGTCCCTGACTGCAGTGCACATTTCCCAGTGCTGCCCCAGTTGCTCTGCCAGTGTTGCATGCAGCCTGCGAGTTTGAGGTCAGCCTGTACAACTTAGCAAGACCCTGTCTCAAAATTCATAATTTTTCTTTTTCTTTTTTTTTCCCTCTATATTTTAGGGAAGGGTCTATAGGGTGTTCAGGGTCTCACTACTAGATCGGACTCATAGTGACCCACCTGTCTACAGCCTCCCAAGAGCCGGGATTACAGGCATGCACCACCATGCCCAGTCTCAATTGCCAGGGGCCAGGCCAGCATGGCAGGCCCGGAGATCGAACCCTTAGCTCCTGCACCTGCTCACAGGCACTTTAATCTACTGAGCTATTTGGCTGGCCCTTTCAAAATTTAAAAACAGAAACAACAAAAGAAATGGCTGGGCTCAAAGTAGAGCTTCCCTGGGTTTCATCCCCATATTGGAAAAAAAAAGAAAAAAAAGAAAGAAAATAAGAGAAAGAAGGAAAGGCTGGTGGCTTGTATCTAGATGTCCCCTCAAAGCTTCATAAGCGTACAGGTGGGACTTTCTGGAGGTGGCTAGATCATAGGTGTGTGAATATGGGTTAAGTGTGTGTGATTACTAAATTAGTCCACTGACGGGTTTAGTGGGTGGGTGATGGGAAGGCCCAGTGGGTGTGGGTGGCACCACTCTAAGGACTTTCAGCCTGGATGGGATAAGTAGGGAAAGGAAGGCTTGCTACTTGCTGTCTCCTGCCGACCCTGCCATGGACTGTGTTTTCCTCGCCCCACACCTGCCTTGGAATCAGCTAACTCTGGACTAAAACCTCTACAAACTGTGAGCCAAAATAAGTCCTTCCTTTAACTTGTGGGTGATGGATATTTTGCTTTAGCTGTGAGGAAGTAACTAAGACAGAAAGGAAAGGGAAGGAAAGAA
Organism: Ctenomys sociabilis; assembly: GCA_004027165.1. Classification (NCBI taxonomy): domain Eukaryota; kingdom Metazoa; phylum Chordata; class Mammalia; order Rodentia; family Ctenomyidae; genus Ctenomys; species Ctenomys sociabilis. The sequence continues at coordinate 74,529 of PVKA01001800.1, read as the reverse complement.
ATACTTGTAGTGGAATGAACACGTGGATGGCTGGGGTTGTCACAGCGATGGGGTGGCTTGATTGGCGCTAGGTCACAGACACAGGAGAGCCAGAAACTGAGTCCTTTGGCTTGTGATTGCACTCTCAGCCCCTGGCAGGGCATGCAAACCTAGCAGGCAACTGAGACATACGTGATGAATATCTGACATGGTGAAAATGTTTTGCTATTATTCATCCTAACTCCTCCTGGACCTGCTCGTCCTGCTTTTAAACTGTACCATAGCAATTCTGCCTCCTCATGGATGCAAACAAGGGTGAGATCTTTGGCTTATTCATGTGGGGGGTCGATGCTTGTGATTAGGAAACATCTTGTAGGAAGCTGCCTAACAAAAGTGCGAGAGTCTGAAGGCTTCATAACAGACCTGAAAGAGTCCAGGAGAAGTATGAGGGGCCAGGAACAAGCAAAATATCTCTGGGCTGGAGAAGACAAGAGAGGGTAGTTTATCAGTCAGCCTTTGCTGCCTAACAAAACATCCCAAAACTCAGCGAGCTTACATCAGCACCAATTATCATTTCTCCTTTTTTGTGAATTTCCTGGATTATTCTTCTGATGTTGGCTGATTGGGGGCATCATGGCCTACAGCAGCCTCCCTCCCACATCTGGGTGTCAACAAGAGCCTGGGACAGCCATGCCGCTCTGCCGTACTCAGAGAGGTTGGCTTGGGCTCTTCGTGCTGTTCCCGGGGTAGCAAGATAGGACAAGTGCTTTTCCAGTCTCTTCTTGTATCTTGACGTTCACTTGGCCACAGCAAGTCACATAGCCAAGCCCAGGCTCCAAGGACAGAGCAAAGGGCCACCCTCCATTCTCATGGGAGGGATGAAAGCAAGGGAAAGCCTCTGGGGCAAAAGGTATTTGTGACCCCAGATGGGGGCGACGATACTGAGTGTGACAGATGCTCACAGGTCCCAGAAAGGAGCTCTCTGCTCTCCACTGTCTTTGGCTGAGTTGGGGATGCGGGAGCGACTGAAGAGTTTGTGGGTGGGGAGCGATCTGGAATGCTGGTGATCTTTGCAGCAACCCCTGGGCAACCACATGAGTCTAGAGTATCTGAGGAGGTGGGGCGGGTTGCAGGGAGAGGTTTCAGTGCCACACGAGTGAGGACAGGGGCTGTGGAGGGCAAAACACAGTCACCTAGGGTTCAAAGCAGGAGACAAGTGGGCCACCAGCAGCCTGGTAGATGTCCACATGGGTAGCTGCTGCTGTTGGCCGGGATCCTTCCCAGTCCCCAGGGCCTTGGAACTCAAAGAACCCTAAACTGGGGAACCCCGACAGGGTGAGTGAGTATCCAGGGACTGACTGACTGAGGACTTCGGTATCAAGGACTCTTGATAGCTTAGGGAATGGCCTGTTCTGAGGCAGGTGTGTGTGCACCTTTGTGTGTTGGCACAGTGGTGAATTTGTTGAAATGCTGCTTGATATTTAAACAGTGCTACTGATATATTTCTGTAACACAGAGGAGGGAATTCTGAGATATTTTCTATCAAAGCCAGCTTCATTATCTCTATGTGAATCTTTTACAATTTGAGGACAATGCTCCTACACTAGCACTTTCATTGTGAGTTCTTTCTCTAGAAAATTCACCTTTAGATGTGTGCAATTCACTGGTATTTCCCAATCAGCGCCAATACCTACTCCTAGCAGTGTGATGGCACCCGCCAGCAGCGGCTCCTGCAGCCCAGTGAAGCCCTTTCTCATCCCCTGCGCCCCGTCTGTGATCGTTCTCCGTGGAGTCTCTACTCTGGACACTTTTCAGACAGTCTGTGCCCCCCGCATCTGGTCCCTTTGTCACCATGCTGAGTCTGAGGCGTGTCCACTCTGTGGCACTCAGCAGCGCTTTGCCAGTGTGCTGCAGCTTGGCTGTGCCGGGTCTCATGGGCTCCTGTGCTGGCTGGGAGTTTGGATCACAGTGTGGTGAAGTTAGGAGACAATGATGCCTTTAAGGGGCAGAGACTCATGGGAAGTCACTAGGTCACAAGCATGCTGCCCTGGGGAAGAACCAGTGCTACTACCCTGCGTCCCCATCTGGTTCCCGAGACATGGCTGTTACCAAAGTGCCAGCTGATCTGAGTCACTCCCTGGCTTCCTGCCTTGCCATGATCTCTCCCTCTTACGCATCCTCTTGCCGGTATGATGCCAGCCCACAGAGAACCAAATGGTTCTGATGTACCTCTAGAGCCAGGAGCTAAAAAAGCCTGTTTTCTTCACAAAGTACCAAGCCTCAGGTAGTGCATTATAGCACTAGAGAACAGATGAATACGTTATTCTTTTTCACTGTGGAAGAATAGTCTACCATATGGATAGACCATATTGTAGTCACACAGTTATCAGCTGATAGACACTGGGTTGTGCCCACAGGTTCTACTTCTATGTCTTTACAAATATTTTGATGAATCCTTGCTGAGATATTTTCTTTTCTTCAGATTTGAGACACTAGAAAAAATTTATTATTATTGTTATTGTTATTTTTATGGTTTATGTCTAGGGTGTCCCCCAGAGCCCTACACATGAAGAGGCACAGCTGTGGGAAGGTGACTGGACCAAGGGGTGCTGGCTTACAATTATGAGGTGGGCTTTCACTGAAAGAGGTGTCCTTGGGGCTAGGGCCTGGAAGGTTGATTTCCTGCTCCAGCTCCTCTTTTCTCTCTCTGCTTCCTGCGGGATGAGCAGCTTCTGCTCCCACGGGTGCCCTGGGGATGAGCAGCTTCCGCTCCCAGGGGCGCCCTGGGGATGAGCAGCTTCCGCTCCCATGGGCGCCCTGGATATGAGCAGCTTCCGCTCCTATGGGTGCCCTGGGGATGAGCGCTTCCGCTCCCATGGGTGCCCTGGGGATGAGCAGCTTCCGCTCCCATGGGTGCCCTTCTATCATACTGTTTTTACCTTGGACTAAAAACCTGAGCCAAACTAAACTACTATTCCTCCCCACTGTGAGTGTGTTAGGTAGTTTGTCCTACTGTTTTTTTTTTTTTTTTTTTTTTTTTTTTCGGAACTGGGAATTGAACTCAGGCCCTTGTGTTTGCCAGGGAAGCACTTATTCCACTGAACCATCTCCCCAGCCCTGTCTCACTGTTGAGAAAGTAACGAAGGTATACGTGTGTGTGTGTGTGTGTGTGTGTGTGTGTGTGTGTGTGTGTATACCTTTCCCACAGCTCTCTGATAATGAGAATGTACAGCAGGAGTTTTTGCCTCAGGGTCCATCCACCCAAGATCTGCCCTCAGGGTGGTATTCATGAAACAAGAGCACAGCTCCCTGAGTGCCCAACTTGCCTTCCCACCAGTTCCCAGGTGGCAGCCTTCAGGGCACCTGCTGGCTGCCTTGTGGGGAACAGAAGGGAGAGATGAGCTGGGGAAGACAGAGGCCCATCTTTGGGGGAACTCCCCTCCCCATCTTCCTAAAGGCTGGGCTTTCAGGGACATCTGTATTTGCACTTCTGACACACCAAAGTCACAGGGACAATGATGCCCATTATGCAGACAGTAATACTGCGACCAGTACTAATCTGACAACAGAGATGGCACCCCAAGTGACCCTGGAACCCCCACTCTTGACAGCCTTGTTTTTAATAGAGAAAAGAGAAAAGACTCAGTCTTAAAGGAGTACCAGCAAATTAGCATCTCTTTTATCCCTCTCCTCACCAAGGGAGGAAAGTTCTACTTAGTCTTTAGGCAAAGACCCAGTGTCACTGTGGGTAATGAAGAGTGTTCAGTTTGAAAAACAAAACCCACTGGAGTCTCCCTTGGGGGCTGAATCAATTTGTTGCCTCCTCTGAGTGGTTCAGGGAGGCTGGGACTTACTCTGGGGGTCAAGGCCCACATGCGTGCCATCACTGCCTGCAGGGAGAATGAGGAAGCATGTGACAGATGCCGCTGGGACCACAGCGGTGTCAGAAGACGTGTGTCCATATCATCTCATGATCATTCTGCATGCTTGCGATTCCAGGCCACAAGTGCTTCATCTCCACTTCACAGACAAGGAAACTGAGATTCATGAGCCAGTCATGGCCTTGCTCAAACTGCAGGGCTGGAGATGCCCCGCTCTGTGTGTCCTGTCTCCTGGGTGAGTCTGGACTCTATGAAGGCTGCGAGCCTTCCACAGTGCCTGAGTGAATCTCAGTTCATCAGGGCCAGCACTCGAATCCGTAGGCTCTGGGCCAGGGCTCCAGGGGTGCGGTGTAAGTGGTCCAGCAAGATCCAATCCAGCCCACATTTATTCAGCGCTCAGCCAGACCAGGAGGTCATGCTGGCCACCAGAAGTGTGAGGCAGGCTTGGCTATTGGGCAGGGGTCCCATGGAATTAGGGATCTTCAGTCCTGACAAGGGCAGCCAGAGGGGGTCTCTTTCTTTTGAGCTATAAGAGGGTATAGTGGATCCCTGTCTAGACTAGCTTGGGAAGGACAGGTTGTAATGGCCTCCCTGGGTTTATCTGATGGTTATGCTCTCTAATTTTGTCAAAGTTCACTTAAAAACACAGGGACAATGTTTCTGTGCTTTCTATAAGTACAGTCAAAAGTGATATCCATGATCTATGACATGTGAGACTGGATTTTAATTTCCTGTCAAGAAAAATGCTATTACTGTCTGCTATGGTTTGGATAAGAGTCCCTTAAAGGCCCATGTGATAAGGGATTAGTTGCCAGCTCTGGGTGCTACTGGAAGGTGACAGAACATTTAAGAGGTGGGTCCTAGGGGGAGTAAGTTGTTATTGGGGGTGTGGTCTTGAAGGAGATGTGGAAGCCCAAGCTTTTGCTTGTCTCTCTTTGCTTTCTGGCTGCCAAGAGGTAAAGTTTCCTCCATCACCTACTCTGACCACAGATTTAAGAGTCCCTGCTATAGCCTGAGTGCTTCAGAATTATGACTGAAAAGAATCATTTTCTCAGTGTAACCTGATTTATCTCAGGAACTTGTTACAGTCACAGAAAGCTGACTTACATGCATTCAATGAACTTTGCTGCTTTCTCCTTTCTGGTGTAAGAAGGGCCTTAAGAAGTCCTGAGTGGATAAGGACATTTTTTTCTCTAGATGTTATCGAAGATTTGGGATGAAATTGGCCCCTGGGAGCTCCGGTCTTGTCCCACTCTTGACTCTGGTCATGGGCTGCAGCTCTGTGACCCTCTTTCTAGAGATATTTGTCCCTCTTCCTTTGCCAGTTCCAACTTTCTATTCTCTGTCCTAATCTTATTCTATACATATCATTTATTATCAACTGTTGTTATATATTTTCATATGGGGATAAAAGGGAAAAGATACAGATGGCAGATTAGGCATCATTTGTCTTATTACTCATCTTCTTTCTCCACTTCTTTTCCTCCTCCTCTGTCTCCATCTTTTCTGCCCTCCTCTACTCTTTCTCTACCACCTCTTCCAAAGAGGCCAAAGAAAACTTTTGGAGATACTCAGCAGACACCCAGCCTATTCTCACCTGCCACAGGCAACAGAAGTGTCATCTGCTAATGAGGTGAACCATAGGTCTTGTATGCCAGCATGGGCATGCATCCAGGAGTGACCAAGCTCATGCAGTAAACTCAATGTGACCACTAGTACAGCACCTGGAGCATCACCAGCAAAGGAGATGCAGTCGGAAGGGTGCAAAAGACGGAGCATCTTCAGAAGGCAGAGAGGAGAGAACAGTGGCAAGGAAAAGATAATTACTGATCTTAGAAATAAAACCAATGGAATAAGAGGTCAGTAGACAGGCTGAATGTGAGCAGGAAGATGGAACTAAAGATCCCTCTCACAAGAAGGGATGAGGCAGGAAGTGTGTTATGTCTGATTCCCTTTCCAAGCATGCAAACAAGTATCCTGCACATGGTGTGCAGAGGGAGTTAGACGCACGGCTAAGGGGGCATCTGGAGACTTTGTACCAGGTGAAATACATGCCAAGGGGTGGACTGTAGTCAGATGTCGCAGCTCTGCTCTGTGCTTCAGAATGATTCCTATCTTCCACTTCCAGTCTGGCTTTAGTGTTGCCTTTTACTCTATGAAACTGACAGTCACAATCCACCCCTTTATCCTCCAAGGAGTCACACACTTGTGAGTTTATGTACACACACACACACACACACACACACACACACACACACAGAGTCTCACTCAGTGTCTCTCCAAATACATGTAGCCTTGATCGCCAGCCTGTGGTACTATTGGAAGGTAGTGGAACCTTTAAGAGGTTGAGCCTAGTGAGAAGAAATGAGATCCCTTGTGGGGGGTAGCCTTAAAGGGATTGTGAGATTCTGTCCCCTTCTCCTCTGTCTCTTTGCTTCCTGGGAAAATCCTGAACCGAGCAGCTTCCTTTATCACAAACTCCCACCACGATATATGATGTCACCACAGGACCACAACAATGGGGCCAAGGGACCATCAACTAGAACCTCTGAGGTTATGGGCTAAAATAAACCCTTCTTTCTTTCAAAGTTATTTCTCATGTATTTCATCACAGTAATGGAGAGATAGTGCAATATTCAATCTTATAAAAGAAAGTTTCATTTCATACTTTGCTTAGTGAAAAGCTTTGAGAGAAGTCAGGAATTGAAGTTGAATACCATTAAATTCCTTTTTAGCAATCTTGGATATAATCAAAACACTCTCTTTTAGTCTCCAAATGTGAATAACACCAGTATACCTGCTTGCACTGAGCCAGCCTTGCCTTCCTATATTCTTCGTAGTCTTTGCAGATTATTCTCTTCCGGGTCTGCTGGATTCACCCTCCTTATGTTTTATTCAGCACTTCGTATGGCTTTTCTTTGTGAATGAAGATTGATTGCACCTGTGTGTTTTGTCAGGATGGGTAAGAAGAGGAGAAGTGTCCTCTGCTTTTCCACTCTGAAGTAGCTGGGTAATGGGTGTATAGCATGGACAGTGACTGAGAAGTCTTGGCTGGGGGAGAGCAGCTCTCTCTCTGTGTGTGCCCAAGTGTTGGGAGAAAATGGGGTGTGTGTTTCTGTGTCACTTTCAGCTCTTGCTGCTGTTGCTAAAATGGTTCCATTGTTTGCCATCTCTATGGTCCACATAGGTGGTCTCTATTCTGCTGCCTATTGTGCCTGATGTCTGACCCCTTTCTTCCATTATCCCAGGCAAACAGGGGTGCTGCAGCACTGGCTGAATATTTGAGATAGGCCTGTCCTCCACTGTCCCTCCTACTTCGACCTTCGTGCAAAAAGCCCCTTGCCACTGCTCACGCTTGCCCCCTACACAGTGGGACCCTTCCTCTTAGGGTCTCCCAATTTCCTCTGCTCCCTGGCATGCGGCTAGAGCTACCCTCTCCTCAGCACAGTCCCAACACCGCAGAGCCCCTACACGCTCTGCCAGCGAAGGGCTACCTGCGCCAGACCTTAATGGCTACTGCATCCGTGGAGAGGCAGCCACAGATGTTTATGTCCTTGTTGCTCTGGGCTGTGCTATCTAACCGGGAAAACAGAGTGGCTGTCATCACTTTTGGTTTTAAATAACTCCCTCTGCTCTCTTTAGGTGTGCATGAGATAGGGCTTGTCTGTATCTCCAGCTCCTGCACCAGGTCACTCCATCTATAGAACTAGGAGGTGGGAAGGAGAGGCCAAGACAAGGGCAGAGTGTCCTTGGGCTCCGGTAGCCCTGGCTCTCGTGCCTTTGCAGCCCCACCTTCTAACAGCGCTGGACATTGGGGCATATTCTCATGTTTTGTTTTCACAAATAATGCTGTCATGAACCTTTCTCTGTGCTGCTTTCTTTTTTCTTTTTCTTTTTTTCCTTTTATAGCACTGGGTTTAAACCTGGGATCCTCAAGCTACATCCTCAGCTTTCTTTCTTTCTTTCTTTCTTTCTTTCTTTCTTTCTTTCTTTCTTTCTTTCTTTCTTTCTTTCTTTCTTTCTTTCTTTCTTTCTAATAAATCAGGTGCTAAATAAGTAGCTCAGCCTGGCCTTGAACTTGTGATACTCCTGCCTCAGCCTCCTGAGGCTGGGATTACAAGTGTGTGCCACCATTGTTGGTTTCTGAAAGCCTCTTTTTCTTTTTTTTATTTGGAACCAGGGATTGAACTTGAGACCTTGTGTTTGCCAAGCAGGTACTTAAGCTGCCAAGCTCTCTCTCCCCAGGCCTGGAAGCTTCTTTTGATGAAACAATGTGTGTTTGTGAGTCAGGTACAGACCCAGGAAGGGAGCCACCAGGTCATACAGTGGGCACTGCAAATCTATTTGGCAAAGCAGTTATGCCTGTTTTCTACTGCACCAGTGTGGATAGAATGTTCTAGCATTGTCAATGTGTGGCATTCTCCTGCCACCACTGTCGGGCCATTCTGAAGGGTGCGTGCTGACAGCTCACTGGGGTCTGATTTGCATTTCCTACCGCATGGTGAGGCCGTTTATCCCATGGCTCTGGGAGATGGGGGCACCTGAGGCCGGAAGTTCTCTGCACTAGACCCATTTCTTAGTGTGACTGCATGTCTTTTTCTTAGTTCTTTGCAGCAACTTTTTCTATTCTGTGTGTGAGTTCTTTACCAGTCACTGTGTGGGGAATGCCTGCTTCTCCTCTGTGGCTCAAGTTCACAATGTCCTAGAGGTTGTGTGATGTGTTCCTGCTTGCGTTTATGGGTCACCTGAGGTGGCACATGATTCTCTAAGTCCTCTCTCTCCCACACAAATGCGTAGATAGTGCATTTGGGTCTGGGTTGAGCTGTCCCTGCCTCACAGAAGTCTTCTCAGGGCACACTGTCCGAGGTGGTCCCCCACCACTGCCTGCCCCTCCTCTCCCCCTTTCACCTTCAGTGACTGGCACTATTTGACTTTATCATTTCCTGTTGACCTATTGCTCATTTGTCAGTTTACTACCCACACTCCTCTGCTCTCCTCAGCCCACAGGTGCAGGAACTTTCCATTACTGTCCCTGCCAACAACAATGCCTTAGTCAGTGTGCGGCACATAGTAGGTGCTTTCTGCACATTTGTTAAATTAATGAACAATTAATTTCATTTAGTCCTCACCATTGCCCTTGACATACTAGACTGCATTGTTGACCCTTTCAGCCTAGATGTATTCATTCTTGAGAAGATAAAAATCTTATCAGTCATTCATATTCCGGTATAAAAAAAAAAGATATTGAGCGTGCTTTTCTGTGGTGACATTTTGTAGTCAAGGACACTGAAGCTCAGTGAATCTAGCTCAACAATACACATTGGGCTTTCATTGTGTGTGTGTGTGTATGTGTGTGTGTGTGTGTGTGTGTGTGTGTGTGTAGCACAGAGATGAATTAAACAGTGCTTGAGGCTGGCACAGTCAGGCATGGAGCCCAGGGCCATTTACCTCCTGAGCCCATGTTCTTTCTGCTCAGGTGTACCAGGGAGTCAAGAGCGATGGTGAGCTGTTCTCCATGAAGAGTCTGGATCAAGCTGGCAGACTTGGATGGGAGTAAAGGTGGGAAGGCTGCAGCAGCAGGAGGGTACCCTCTCTCCAGGCCCCTCCTGTGTCCTTCCACACATCTAGGACTTTCTGAGGCTATGGTCTCCGTACTGATCCCAACTTCTGAAAGTGACAGCCCAGAAGTCTGGCTCCGTATTTATCTCTTCTCACCACTCTTTCCTACATCAAATTCCTGGGCTGGCCAGATGACTCAGCCATGTCAGCCTTGCTCCTGGGGCACTCAGATAGTGATTAAGTCTGGGAATGGTGGCACACACCTGTAATCCCGGCACTTGGGAGGCTGAAAACAGGAGGATTATTGAGTCTGATCTACACAGTGAGACCCTGTACCCTGTACTAAATATGTAATAATAATAAAAATAAACTAAATCAAATTACCTCTCGAGTCTCTCTTCAGAGAAAAGATGATTGCCAACTCATTTATACAAAGGTTTAAATGACTAAGTAGATATCACTCGGACAAAATACCCAATGTCCAAAGTTAAAGGAGGAAAGGTTCATTTGGCTTATAGCTCAAATGAGCCGGCTGGCTCCATGGCAGAGTGGCATGGCAGTGGGGCGTTCCCTAGGAGAAACAGTCTGTGGCAGGGCAGGCAGGAGGCAGAAAAGCCTTTTTGATTTCTTTTTTCAGTTGAGGCTATAAGCCCATAGGTGGTTGCCACTCACATCTAGGGTAAATCCATTCATCACACTCAGAACTGTGTTAAGCTAATCAGCAGATGGATCCTGTTATTACACCCTTTATCTAGTATTCACACCTATGGTCCAGTCACTCCAAGCTGCTTCATCTATGAGTGCATGAGGCTTTAGGGGACACTAGATACAAGGTGAGCACTTACTATTCCCAGCAGGGACCTACCCCTCCCAGGTGGGAGTCTAACGGGCAGTACTGAGTCTAGCAAGTTGGCCTGGCAATAGTCAGAGCTCTGGCAATATGAGACCTTGGAGGCAGAGGAAACTTTCTCCACTGACACACAGGAAGCCTGAACTCCTTTGCGATGCCTAATTATATCCAGGCCCCACATTAGCATATTTTTCTCCTGCTCAAAGCGCTTCCATCCCAGCTAGATGTCGGGAGGAAATGAGTCTCAAGGGAGTTCACAGTCTCCCTTGGGGACCAGAGGAGCAACTGGAGCCCTTCTCACCTGTTCTACAGATTCCTTTCTCATGCCTGCCTGTCTCCTGCAGGATCCTGGGCTCCGGAATTTCATGATGAGAAGTCTCCCGGGGGACCAAGGAGGTGGGAGTGCAGCCTTAGCTCCATCTCTGGCTGGGAAGGACAGCTTTTGTCAGGAAGGTCCAGTCCACTGGTTCTGAGTGACAGGAGCTGCAGAGACCAGCTCACTGATGCCTAGCCAGGGATTGAGTTCGCTCACACTTTTCCTGGGTACCCAGGGGCTCTGCTTCTCCTGGGGCTTTGCTTCTCCTGGGGCTTTGCCCCCATACCTGCAGGTGTTTTCTGAGGCCCTACAGCAGCCTGTATACCTCCAGTGCTTACAGCCAGAAGTCAGGTGGCCTTTGTTCAGAGGATCTGGCTGTGTCCCAAGAACCTGGATTTGGGATGGGCAGAGTCCAGAACCTAAGACAGGAAATGCTTAGGGACTGGGACCCAGAAGGATCTGTTCACAAATCCCTGCTGTGACTCTCATGGGCGAGTGACCCTAAGCCTGGTCACAAGTTGCTCTGGTTCTGTGTCTATGAAGGCAGCTCATGTGCCCTCCTAGTGAGGATGGTGGGCTCTGGGCAGACTTGGGGACCTGTGGTGGCCAGGAGTGAGGAGCAGAGAGCATTGCACAGCTGGAAATCTATCCTCTATTGCTCAGCTTATAAACTCTCTTGGGATGGCCCACTGCCTACCCTTCCCAGGCCCAGAGGCTCCTTGTGGCGGCCTGCTGGCCCCTCAGCACATATACAACACCCCCTTCTGTTTCATGTACTGTTGTTTTTCTCCTTTCTTATGATCTTCTTACCTTTCTGTCTTCTTGGCTAACTCTTATCTCTCTGTAGGATGTAGAACAGAGATCTCTTGCGGGAGGCCACCATCCTACTCTCCCGGCACCACTCCACCAGGACAACCTGGGCCGAGCCACATAAAGGAGTCTTTTTTCTTTCTTTTGCAAACAAAGTATGAGGTAAGCAGTTCTGGACTTCTGTGCTGGCTCAGTACTCCTCATTTTCTACTTTCTCGGAGACTTAGAAGGCTCCTGCAGCCCAGGCTGTCACATCTCCATTCCAATGGTAACAGAGAAGGAGCAAGGAAAGGCTCCCATCTCCAACTGCCAGATACTTCTAACTAAATTGCTGTTGCCCCAAAGTTGTCTTCCCCCAAAATCCCCAGTGCAATAGTAGTAAGAGGTAGACCTTCGGGAATGTGCCGTGAAGCTGCAGCTCTCTTACAAAAGAGGCCTCAAGCCAACATTTTGGCCCTAGCTTTTCAAGGTCAGCGAAGACGCAGGACATAGGAGAACCTGTACTGCAACATCATGAAACTCAGTTGTGCTCTACATTTTCTGAACAAGGAGATTATGGAGCCACAGAGGAAAGAGACTGATGATCTGTAGTGTGCCTAGGGAGAGTCACATGGAGAGAAAACTTTCTCTCAGGCTCTCACAGAGAGCAAATTGGTCAAGCATTGGCTGTGACTCATCCACATGGATGACACAGACAAAGGATCTACAGAATAAGGTACAGGACTACAAGATAAACCCTGAGGGGACTTCACTGGCCTCATAAGAAACATAAAGTACATGTGTTGGTATATAGGTCTTGCTCTATCTGGGTCTTAACCATCCAGCAGAAACGTATAAAAATGAAGTATACACTGTGAGGCCATAATAATAAGTTGAGCTGTAAATGGCTATGGTCAACAACTTCTTCAGATAACTCACTATTGTTGTGGAATGCTGGACTCTATGGACAACCACTAGAAAAATAACAAGGTAGAAAGTATTAATTATTGAATATTTAATGTAATTCAGGTATAAAAAATAAGATATGCAAACAGCTACATTCTCTTAATTTACTGATAAGAGACATATGGTATAATAATGTCTGTAAGTATAATATCATGTATGTACCTTCTATGATACCAAAACATTATGAAAACAGTTTGTAAATGTATTAATTTATCAAATCCATCTTGTCAAGGTATCTTAAAACTGTCTCATTGATATTTGTACTTCAATAAAACAAAAATAAAAAATTAAAAAAAAAAAAAGAGGGCTCAAAGAGCTTGGGGATCTCTTCTACCCTGTGTGGCTGAAAGGCAGATGGCACCAGATGCTGGATCTGCTAACGCCTTGACCTGGGAATTCTGTTTCCAACTTACCCATTTTACAGGGCTTTGCTAAAATTTGGTGGCCACACCCAGCTATGGAGGATGTTGGAGAATAAGAGCACACTCAGTAGCAGTTGGAAACAGGGGTCTTACAAACTCCCACAATTTAAGGAGAGAGCTATCTTGGCTCACCCTTCAGTCCAAAGCTGGGCAGTCTGGTTCAGGGCCTGACAGAAGTGAGCTATTCACTGCATGGTGCATTGGAAGCAGAGCGAGAAGGCAGGGATGAGGAGGGAGGCCCCTTCCAGGCCACGCCCAGTACCCTCCTCTTCCAGCCAAGCCCTGCCTCTCAAGTGCAAGGGCACAAAGGTTGGGTTGCGCGAAGGCTCGCAGAAACAAATCACAGGAAGGGAGAGCTTAAATGGTGGTGTGGTGCACAAGCCCGGCCTGGGCCTGCGTGCATAGGGCCGTGTGGTGCACAAGCCCGGCCTGGGCCTGCGTGCATAGGGCCGACTGCAGTTCCCGGGCTGTGTAGTGGTGTCTTGACTCTCTTGGGCCTCCTGGCCTGACATCCGGCTGTCCCAGGTGCCTGGCACAGGACGTGGATGTTGTTGGACTCCTACTTTTGTTCTCCCCGGAGCTTCTCATGGCTGGCCTCTTCCCGGGCTGGGTCTTTGGTCTCCTCAGCGGCAGCCGGGGCTTTCCTAGGCCTCTAGTTTCCAGAGGACAGGCTGGACGCGGGTGGGATTACGGGCCTGCCGGCTGTCGGAAGGCGGGGATGAGTGGCAGATCCCCGAGCCTCCGGGCCGTGGCCGCCTAATTGACAGCGCTGTACATCAGTGGACTCCGGCGCTGTGCAGCTCGCGAATCACCTGGGGAACTTGTTAAAAATACAAAACTTCTGAGTCAGTAGGTTTGCAGTGATATATCTGGTTGCGAGTGACAGAATGCCAACGAGCCTAGGCAAAAAGGGAATTGATTGTGAGGGCACGGGCCATGGGGCCTGCTGCTGGAGCTGCCAGGAGCTAGGCGGCGGCTTGCACCCCAGGAGGCCATCCCGACTCCCTGGCAACTGTCTCACTGCTGCCTCCACATACCCCGACTGACGGCTCTCTTACTTCCTTCACAGCTCAGCTGCTGTCCAAAGCTTGAAGGATTGGGGGCTCCTCTTATGCCCTCCAGGTGCCCTGCGGCAGGGCCCATGGGAGCAGGGGGCTGGGGCTCTCTCTAGGACCAAGCGGGATGGCCCCCTCTACTGCCTGTCTGCATCTTGGCAGGGCCAGGGCGAGGTGGTGGTGGGCGGAGGGCAACATCCTCCAGGGAGTCAGGGCAGGACCCTGCTGGTGGTCACAGCTCCTGCACCACATGGGTGTTTGGGTCCGGTGCAGACTGGTTCCTGTAGCTCACTTAGTCAGCTGATGGCCTCTTCAGCCTGCTGAGAGCTTTAGAAATGAACCGGCTGTCCGTGTTTGAAACTCAGGGCTGGCACTACCAATCCACGTTTCCAACTCCTTTCGAAATCCTGGCAGTCTTCCAGGCTGCACCCTCATCCGGTCCCAGGCAGGCCTCTCTCCAGAGTCCCCCAAACTCCCTGCTGCTGGCCCTACCCAGATGCCCAGCAGTGCCTCCACCCAGCAGTGGCAATTCATTGTTCTCCTTGTCATCGTTCCTATTTTCACCAGCGCCACTGCATGTTCCAGGCAGGGCTAACGGCCCATTTTATAGATGACTAGACCCAGCACAGCAGTGCAAGAGCAGCGCGGGGGCCCGGGCTTGCCTGTCACACTCTGAGGGTGACCCATGCCGTGCCTTTGCCCGTGGGTTTTGCTCCTCTGGTCCCTCCTTCTGGCCCTCTAGCTAGGGGCTCGTGGGCCTGGGCTGGGAGGCTGCAGAGGGCGGAGCAGAGCGGCATCAGCGCAGAGCCAACACCCTGAGGGGGTCACCAGCAGACCTGGATGGCAGGTGGCTGCTGTGGTGTGGGCATTGCTGCCCCCGCCCTGCACTGAGCCCAACCCTCAGCCTTGATCCTTTCTGGATCCCTCTGTGTGATCAGGACTCCACTGTGCTCTGCTTTCTCTGTTGGGGCCGAGAGTTCCACCAGTAGCATCTATGGCAAAATCATTCTCACTCTGGGGGCAGAAGAGGGCAGGGTGTCTTCCTGCCCAGGTTGGGCTGTGGGCAGGAGGAGCCTGAAGGCAGAGGACAAGGAGAGGCTTCTGTACCAGTACCTCTGCTGACCCCAACGCTGTCCCTTCCTGCTCCCGTTCCCCAGGCCCTGGCTCTCCTGTCTCTAAAGGTCCCTGTGTATGTCTGTCTTTTCTCCCTATGCCCTAAAAGGGTTTCTTCCTGTACTACATCTTGCTGTTTGTCTGGATGTCCATCTGTCTGTCTCATTCTGGCATCTCTGGGTCCTCGTATCCCTGTCTCCCTGGGTGTCTTTGTCTCTTTGTGTTACTCTCTCTCCTCTCCCCTCTGTGCCCCTGTCTCTTTCCATCTTGCTGTCTCTCTGCACCTGTCTCCCTTGGGTGGCTGGGCATTTGTTTGTCCATCCTCGGACTCGGGCAGCTGAAACCCTCCCCATCCCATTTGATGTGTGCTTGTGAGATTCCCTTTGAAAACTGCGGCAGCCAGTTGACGGTTGCCAAGGGAACGGTCAGGCGAAATGGGAAATCGAGGGGGGTACCAGGAGCCAGGCGTGGGCTGTGGGGATGCTTTTCTGTTTTCATCTTCTTTGGCGCTCTCCTTTTCCAAAGCATAAAAAAAGGGCGACAATTTAAAATGATTTTTCAAGAATCAACACGACAGAAATAATGGGTCCTAATTGTGTTGGACTAAAAGCCAGGCAGGCAGAGTGGCAGCTCCCCCCTGTGCCTGGGGGGAGTTAATGGCCAGATTCAGGGAGTGGGGTGATTAGAAGGCCTGGGAGCCACTTTGCCAGGCACCAGGGCTGGCATTGCCCGAGGCCGGCTCCTCCTGTTCAGCCCTTGGAGACTTCGGGACTCCTAAGCCTAACGTGTCGCAGCTGGGTTGCTGCAAGACCAGGCTTTGTGGTCACACTTGGCGCGATCCGGTTTCCTGTGAGCCTTGTAGTGGGGGCTGGGGTGGGGCTGGGAGCTAAGGGGGCAGGCCGAGGCTGGGCTTGGTTAAGCTCAGACCCACCTTGCCTCCAGTTTCCCTTGGGCAGCTTGCCTCAGGCATCCTCCACGCTCCTCTGCCTGCCCCCTTGGTCATCAAGGAGATGATCAGAAACGTTGCCAGCACAGCACCCCGCACAGTGTCCAGGTTGGCCACAACACCTGCACATCAAGTGACAGAGTCCAGCGAAGGTGGCTTAGATGTAAGCCATCTGCTTCTGGGGTCGCCGCAGTAGCTGGGTGCACAATGACTGGGACTTGTGCCATTATAACCACAACTTCCTAGGGGCCATAGGGAGGAGCACGGCTGACATCTCCTGCACCTGGGTGCACTTTGAAGGTCTTTGTGCACCTTATACATTGACAAACCTTGTGGGTGGGCATTGCTGATATCCCTATTTTGCAGTTGCATAAATGGAGGAATTTGGCAATTGCAATGTAGACTCAAAAGTCCAATCCAGGGGACACAGAGCCCCCTGCCATACTGTTGGGATAAGAAGGAGTCACCTTGTCTGAGCTGAGTCCTGGGCAGTGAGCAGGTGTCTGGTGGGTGGCAGCAGAGTTGGAAGGGCCAGGGTGAAACCTTGGCACAGTGGCTTTGGGAGCCCAGTATTTAGGAGTCCTCTGGGTTTTCTAGAGATGTTTTGTGTGCTAGTGACAAGTGACAAGGCCCCAGGCCCTTACCTTCTGTGTCCCCACCTGGGGTAGCCCTGAGTTCCCTTGGGGAGAAGAAGAAATACCCATCTCCTAGAGCCTTCTCCTGGGCCAATAATGGCACAAGGCCCAGTCATTGTCCAAGCAAGGAGAGAGCCAGCTTTCTCCTGGCTCGCTGCAGCCTTCCCAGGCAGCCTGGAGCTCATCTCCTGTACCTTTCCTCAACTCCTTTTGATCCCAGCTGTCCCATAGCTTACAGCCTGCTGTGCAGGTCTCAGGGAGACGGCTCTGCTGTGTGCCAGTCCTTGTCTGGCTCTCTGTGGTCCTTCCTCCTCTTACCGCCCTGGTCTCCAACAGCTCCTGGTCCCACCTGAGCTCAGTGGGGACCTACAGGGGAGGGATCCTTATCCAGAAACACCTCAACATCCGGGGTAGGAAACAGCAGGACTGTAGGTGGGGTGATGGTGATGGTGGCGAAGGCGGTGGTGGTGCAGCTAGGGCAAAGGCGGGCATGGCAGGGGAAGGCCCCAGGAGGCCATGGTATGAGGTGGAGGGGAGGGAGTGGACACCTCATGGGGACTGTCCTGGCTGGGCCTGGTGTGCCTGCCTGCAGAAAGTGTGTTAGGACTTTAGCATGTGGCACCCATACTGTGGTCTGCCATACTCTGACTGTGACACTGTCTCCTGCTACGCCATGACCTGCCATACCTCCCAGGACTCGGACTTCGCCTGTGTTTGTGAAAGATGCTGTGTATGTTCCAAAGTGACAGTGACCATGTGCCCCTAGCAAAGGACACTTCACAGGAAACATTTAGGGTTGGGTGGTAAGGTGGCAGGCTGAGGGCCTGGGCAGAGAGAGCCCCACTCTACATGTCCCCTGTGGCCCTACCCCCGTGCTGTCACTCTCGGGGGCACAGGAGAACTGGACTATCATTTCCTGGTCTGTGGACTGACGCGGGGCTTTGGCGTGTCCCTGCGGCCACGTCACCCTCCCTTCCCTGCTGTGCTCCGTTGGCCTGTCCTCCAGAGTGATGGCACTGGAGTTTCTCCTGGCCTCTGCCTCCTCCCCTGGAGATTCCAAAGGCTGGGAAAGGTGTGTGTGGCTGTGTTCCAGGGCCCCTGGGGTCCTGGGTCCCCCACAAGGGTCTTTTCTCTTCCTTCCCTTTGGTCCTGCTCACCCCTGGTTTCCCTCAGTGCTGATCACACTTGGTCAGCCGCACACTGCCAGTGAGCCTCGATTGCCCGTGGGACGCAGTGCTCATCTCCTGCCAGCCCCGAGCGTCTTGGGCAATGCTGGCGACCCTGGGCACGGGAGGGGAGACAGTGTCCCCGCAGGATCCCAGGAGACTTTGCTCCTTTATGTTTCAATCAGTCTCCCAAGACAAGCCTCCAAAACACACACCAGACAGGGAAAAACTGGCACTACATCTCCAGCTTCTTCAGCTAATCTTTGCCTTTTTTTTTTTTTTTTTTTTTTGAGAGTGATATAATTGGGACTAAACAATACCCAAAATATGTTCATTCTTGCGCCACCTCCACATTCCTTGCTGTATCCGATGCCACCTGTGTGATATTTTATCTAATAATTCTCTTTCTCTCTGCTTACTTTCTGAAAAAGTCAGGTGTATGTAATTTACATAATTGGGGATGTAATTTACATACAGTAAAACACACCCCTGAAAGCAGGCAGTTCAGTGGGTTTTGACAAATGAAAGCAGTCAGGCAGCTGCCACCACAGCGGGGACCAGAAAAGCGCCATTGCCCACAAACCTCCCTTGAGGGTGAGCCTTTCCAGCCACCGCCAGCCTCCGTGCCCCTGCCCGTAAGGCCCAGCCTCTCTGGGGTGTCATAAAATGGGATCCTACCGCATATGGCCTTTTGTGTTTGGCTTTTTCCAGTCAGCATAATGCTGCCTTTAAAAAAAAAAAAAAAAAGATCCAGTTTAAACCTGAAACCACAATGTATCCATTTTACTGCCCACTAGCCATGCTTTTATATATTGTGTGTGTGTGGAGTAATTCGACAAATCAATAGCCTCAGTCTCATTTTAGTGTTTTTTAAAAGTCAGGCTTATTGAAGAATAACTTACACACTGAGTCCTCCTTTTTGGCTGCCGGTCTTTGGGTGCCAGCAAACACACAGAGCTGTGTCCGCCGCGATCAGACAGAGAACAGTGCTGTCACCTCAAGGTCTTCACGTCCCTGGTTGTAGTCAGTCATTCCTGCGCGCACACACACACACACACACACACACCTGTCACAACCACAGCACTGATTTCTGTCTCTACAGCACACTGGAAGGCTGAGGCAGGAGGATCGGAAGTTCAAACCCAACCTGGGCAACCTAGTTGTTCAGTAAGACGCTGTCTCAAAATAAGAAAAAAAAACAATCAGAGCGCTGCAGCTCCGTGCAAAGGCCCTGACTCCAGTCCCCAGCATCACACGGCTAAAACCAAATGGGATCCACAGAGTAAGTGGGTGATGTGGGCTGCGGAGTCTGGCTTTTCCTTGAAGCGCATTGCCGATGCCCAGACCTCACTGCACACGAGGCCCGGGTCAGTACCGGCTCCAGCGGGCTGCAGAGCAGCGCCCACCACGTGGCTGTGCTTCCAGGGCCGGGCTCTCACAGGTCCCAGGCTGCCAGTGTTGGCCCCAGGTCTTGGCCCTGGGGCTCACTTCTGTCACCCAGGAGCAGGGTCGCTGGCTGACGACCCCGCACCTGACGTGGTGTCCTGCCTCCGAGCTGACCATCCGAGTGGGTGTGGGATGGCAGCACCCCAAAGCTGGGCCTCTGTCCCCACGGATAATGGGGCCAAGACGCTGACCTCCACCGCATCTTTTCTCGGGTGATACATCTGCCTCAGTTTTTGGTTCATCTGTCTTGCGATGTTTGTTTTCTTACTGAGTTATACAAGTTCGTTTTTATGATCTAGGTTGAGCATCTGGTCAAACAGGCAAGATGTGATCAAAATAGACAGTGACTGTTGAGATTTTATTTATTTTATTTTATTTTTTTTATGTATTTAGTACAAGGTCTACAGGGCCTCACTACACAGCTCGGGCTCATAGTGATCCTCCTGTTTTCAGCCTTCCAAGTGCTGGGATTACCGGCATATGCCACCACACCCAGTCTCAGTCACCTCTCAGCACACCGCAGGGGTGGTATGACATGCTGGGAACCGAACCCTGGTCCTGCGCCTGCCTAAGCAAGCGTTTTAGTCTGCTGAGCTATCTGCCCAGCCCTGAGATTTTATTTTAAAATTAGATTTATTTCATCAGTAGATGTTTGTGATAATGACTTCTCCTTGTGGGTATTTGTTACATGTATACAGCATGTTTTAGTTCCTTTCTACCTCCCTTTGCCTGCCCCTCTCCTGTCTCCTCTCTTGGTCCCCTTCTGATTTGCAGCACATCTCTCTCCCTGTTTTCTTCTGTGTCTTGTTTTGCTCATTAATTTATTTATACTTCAGACTTCATGTGAGAGAAACCACAGTATATTTAGGCTCGTGTGTCTGATTTATCTCACTTAACATGTGTTCAAGGTACATCCGTTTTCCTACCAATGACCCAAATTTATCCTTCTTTATAGCAGAGTAGAAAGTCAGGATGTAAAAAATTTATTACAGTAAGCAACCCATTGACATTAATCCCCCTTAAAGCACTTCCCCTTGCTTCACACACACTCACCCCATCCTCCTTGCATCCTGTGAAGCAGCTCCGGGGTCCTCTTTCCTGGGTGTCTTTATGAAGTAGGATAAAAAAAAAAAAAGTACAGTGAATGCTGCTGCCGCATGCTGCCCCATGGAAAGGCAGGGCCGTGGCGGGGTCCTCAACCCCCTGATTCACCAGCTCTGGCACCGTGTGACCTCTGGCTCTTCCCAAAAGTCAAAATGCCATGACAGGGAAACATTTTGAATTGCGTCCATGTACTGAAGTAGTTAGGACAGTGCGACTGAAGACACTCAGGAAAGAGGAGTCCAGAGCCTCTGCAGAAAGTGGCGAGAGGGAAGGGATTGGTGTGTTTAAAGCGAGGGGAGAATTTTGAGGGGAATGAATGGCAATGTGTCTTTTACTGGAATAAAATTTTAGACAGTTATGGTATTTTTTGATCATGCATCATAGGTTTGGCAAAATGTCACCCTTGACTTAGGGTGCCTTTTAACTTGGTGAGTGGTTATTTTTGAAGAGCAAGAGCATCTCGTTCTTTTCAGTGCTGGAGACCCAAGCCAGAGCTTGTGCTTGCTGGGCAGGCCCTGGACCACGGGCTATGTCCTGACCCTTGAGCGCCTCAGCCTCAATAAGGGCCCTTGATCCATTTTTAAAGCTTAGAGATGCGATTTTACATGGGAAACTCAGAATACTTGTCCTAAATTGATATATTAGAAATGCTTTTGGCAGAAGAGAACAAACTCATTTTTCTGGGGCTTCAGGAGTCATCCCACAGAGAAGGAACCCTGCAAAGGCCATCCTGAGGTCACTGGAGGCCTGAACCCTGCCTTCCTGCTGCACCTTGGGAGCACCTTTGCCCTCTGTTGGTCGCCTTAAGTTTCCAGGCAGCTGCCTAGCTCCAGGTATCACAGCTAGGGTTCAGAGCAGGGTAGTGCACTCCCTAAGGCTTCTGCTCTTGATACTGCTCGGAGCCTGTGTGGTCCCCTTCACTCTGGTACCCTGGTGCCTCGCTTACTCCCTTCCCATTCTGGACCTGACAAAGAGCTGGGAATTCTCCTGCTTTTCTTATTATTTGACCTGTGTCTCATAAGCCTGGGCCTGTGCCTACAGATTAGAGCTTGGGCTACTCTTACGACTATTCCTGAACACAGGGTGGGTGGGGGAGGGGTGTCCTTGTTCAGTGCATGTTTCTACGTGCAAGCAGCGCCCTGTTCTGTGTGTTTAGGGTGCAAATAAGTCGTGTGTCAAAGAACATGACCCAGGGTGCTTTGCTAACTTCAGAAAGCTTGCTGGCCCTGGATGCGCTGAGTTTGTGCCTCTTGTGAAAAGCCACATGCATTAAGGATTTTCAGGGGACACGGAACAGCCCAAACAAGCTTGGGGAAGGGCAAAGTTGGAGGATTGCACAGGTGAATATCAGAATTTATTGGAATGCTGTGGTGTGGCCCTAGGTAAGGAGGCACAAAATCCCACGTGTAGTGCCAGGAGTCCCGCAATATTTAAGACTGTTGGCGGCCAGTGGAGTTTGGGCAAAGGTGACGAGACTGTTGAGTGTGGGGAGCCAAGGAGCAGCACCCCAAAGAACATCCTGGGATTCCTTCGTCCTACTCCACATGCTGGTTAACTCCAAATGGATTAATACCTAAAGCTGTGGGCATTAAGGGTGTGCAACTCTTTGAAAATAGGAAAAGGGAAAACTCTGTGTGACTTGAATCATGCAGCAGTGTCTTAGCTGTGATGCCAGGACAGGACAGCAAAGAAAATAATCGATACATTAGATTATTCATGGAGACTTTTTTGTATTGTATCAAGAAGGTAAAATACAACTCACAGAATTGGAGAAAACATTGTGATACAAATCCTATATCTGGTAAGAGTTTACCATCCAGAAGATACAAAGAGCATTTACAACTTGAAAACAAAGAAATGAATAACCAAATTCGAAAATGGACAGAAGATTCAAAGAGGCATTTCCTAAAAGAATACATACAGATGGCCGGTAAGTGTGTCAAAAAACAAGCTCAAATCTCTGTCTTGCTGGAAGGGGATGAAAAACAAGCACCAGATGAAAAGCTGTGGTAGCTGCTCAAGGAGGTAAACAGAGAGCTGGACGAGGAGGCACATGCTTGTAATCCCAGCACTAGGAGGCTGAGGCAGGAGGATTGCAAGTGTGAGGCCTATCTGGGCTACAGGGAGAGACCCTGGGTTTAAAAAAAAAAAAAAAGCAAACAAACAGCAGCATTATCCCTAGCAGCCAAAAGGTAGAGACAACCCAAGGACTTAGCTCAGTGCAAAGGCACTGGGTTCAGGCTCCAGCACTGTACACATATACAAATGTCAGGATAAGCCATTTCCTATTCCAAGCACTAAGCCTTGAGAACATTACAATGAGCACAAGAGGAAGTTATGCGAGACCGTCTGCCCTGGGACTCCATTTATGTAGTATCCAAGGGAGGTCACCCATGGAAGTAGAGAGCAGCACAGTGACTCACTGCAGCTGGGAAAGGAGCACCAGGGGCTGGCTTACAGGGTGAAGGTCTCTCTGGGAGCAACAGAAGGTAGTGAATCTACAAGGAACTAGTCAGGTGTGCACTTTAAATTTGTCTTTTAAGTTTCATGCTTTATATCTCCATTTAAAACAACTTAACAGAGACCTGCGTAGCTGGAGAGGCTCAGGAGAGCCATAGAGGGGCACAGTTCCATCCACAGAGAGGACACCTTGGTCCTGGTGGGAAGCTGGAGGTAGGACAGAGCCCAGGAGGGAACAGTGGCGCCATGCACCTGGACAGGACAAGTGTCCTGGCCTTCAGCCAGTGGCAAAGCCTGGGGCAGGATCCTCATGCATTGAGAGGCACAGTACCCTGGGGAGGCTCCCAGCTAGCTGGGTGGGGTGCCACTGTCACACACGTACATACACAGAGCCTGGAGACACCTGGGGTGCCAGCTTTGGGACTCACCACCTGCCCTGGGAGGCAGACGCCCTGCTGCCTCCCTTGCCTCTGTTTACACAGCCTGGCTTCATTAGCGGGAGGTGACAATCTAATTCCTTCCAAACAAATGGCTGGGAAGTGACGTTTTCTTTCAACAATGAACTGTGGCAGACGGTAATGAATCTGCCTGCACCTTCTGGGCTGTGGTGGGGGAGCCCAGGGCATGTCTTTGTACCTTGTGCAGCTTCCTGATGTCCTGGCTGGCGCAAGGTGCAGGAAAGACAGTGCTGGTCCATCTGCGGGGGGGGGGGGGGGGGGGGGGGGGGGGGGGTGAGGAGGTGGAGGGGTTAGGGGTCGGATGCATATGGCTCTTCAGTGGCCCTTCCTCCAGCTCAGAGCTGGGGAGCCTTGGACTTCTTGCCCCTTCTTGAGTGGTACAGGCTGGGGAAGTTGAGGCAGTGCTCAGCAAGCAGCCATGATCACAAGGGCCTTGAGACCAGGACTGTGGCCAGGAGTGTGAAGCAAGAAGAGGCAGAGGGGAATGCCGAGGTGCATTGCTCAGTGCCAGCTCCATGGCTGGTGTGGAGAGGTGGCCAGGCCTGAGCGCAGCTCAGCGGGGATGTAGACGGCATTCTTCCTGGAGCAGGGGCAAGAGCATGTGAAGACTACAGGGGAGGCTGAAGGCAAGAGCTCAAAGCCCAGAGCACTGCCAGCAGTTCAGGAAGGTGACTTCCTTCCTGACAGGGCCTGGGCAGCTTGGCCCCAAGCATGGTCATCTCCAGCACGAGCGTGGAGTTTGGAAGCCCCAATCTGTAGTGGGAGAAGCATGTGTTTGCAACACACTGCTCTGGGGAGAAGCAAGAGAGTCCATGCCACCAGGGTGCCTGACCACATCCATGGTCCTCACAAGGATTCTGTCCCTGGAACTGGCTTCCCAAAGTCATCTCATGAGCCAGAAAGAGATATCCAGCCTTGGTTTGTTTCTCACCTCTAGCATGAGGGTCACTGTCACCTGGATCACCCTTGCTGCCAGCTGCCCTGTGACAACAGGGCGTGATGGACCACATTTAGGTCTTCATTGTCCCCTTTTCAGAAAGTTACATTCTGTTTCCTTCATAAAAGCCAAAACTGTTATCGGGAAACTCACGAAAGACTGCTCTGGGGTGCTTTCCCTGAGTCAGACTAACTTGGAGGCCTGACTCGGATGTACTCGTGCCTGAGAAAATCCTGGTGGCCCTGAGTGTACAAGGCATAGCTGTCGGGTACTGTCTCACCCAAGGGCTGGCATGCAGCAGAGGAAGGCTGAACGATCTAGGATCTAGGGGGCTTCAGTGTCTGGACTCGATCCTGGGCCACAGAGCAGCTCAGGACGCCCAGCGAGCCATCCTTGAGGTCCATCCTGGCTCCACTCTTGTGGGGGCGGTGGGATTTGAATCCTCACACTGTGGCATCCCCTGAAGAGAACCTTGCTGCTCTGTCCCAGCAGTCAGCACAGCTGGGCCCCCCTCCCCCAAGGCAGTGTGACTTCTAGGACCTCGACCTTTCCGATCTTCCTTTGCTGCCATTTGCGGGGCTCTGCTTTGCTGGTGCACCCCAGGCTGGGTTCCTCAGGACTTTGTCTCAGCCTCCCCTTGCCCCCACAGCCACCTCACTGTCCTGCCCTGCTCCCTTATCCTGTGCCCCAGCCTCCCAGCCAGCCAGTCTCCCTCCTAGCACCAGCACATTTGCACGTTCCTCGCTGGACAGTTCCACTGCCCTGGACCACAGTGGAGGGCCTCTGCCTTCCTACCCCTTTTCATACCATTCCAGGATGGGCTCTACCAAGGCCTGTAGCCAGGGTCTGGTGTCAGCATGGACTCTCTCCCCTCTTCCCAGTAACTAAGGGACTCAGCAGTGTCACCTTCCCATGCCTTTTCTGCCCACTCCCTTCTGGTCCCTGTTCTGTCCAGAGCTATTCCCCCATCCTGCTCCCCAGATCCTCAGCCTCCATCAGCACGGAGGCTTTGGAAAGCACTAGTGAACAATGTCCCCCCTCAGGGCCTACCAAAGACTCTGGGATGCCCTACTGTATCTGGAGGGCCTGTTCGGATTCAGGAGGACAAAAACCACATCTGTCCCCTTCACTGCTTGTCACCTGAGCCATCACTGGTAATGGACCACCACTGGCTCAGGTGACGAGGAAAGCAGGGCTACATGAATAGCTTTAGTAAAAAGGCTGGTGTGGGGACAGGGGAAAGAGCACTGGGGCAGCTCCTCAAGAAGGAAACACACACACACACACACACACACACACACACACACAAAAAAAAAAAAAAAAAAAAAAAAAAAAAAAAGGAAACACATTATTAGGATAAGTTACAAACCCTGATTGCTGCCTGTGAGGTGTAAGGGTGGCAGGGGTGGGGCATGAGGCAGGTGGGGGCCCCTGGCAAGACCTCAGGTTGTTTACCTGACCAGAATGACAGTGGTCTTGGGGTGGAGTGAGCTGTCTGCTTCCAGTCTGATGGAGGTAACATTAGGGGGAAGGTATGGGAGGAAACAAAGAAGCAACATAATTTAATCCATGATGGGTGCTATCAAGGAAATGCCCAGGGCATTGCAGGTAAGGAAAAGAGATCGCACTTGTTTTGGTCAGGTAGAGGTTTCAAGAGAAGGTGTACTAAGGTCCGGCCAGCTGTGGAAGACCAGAGGGGCCCAGGGAAGGCAACAAAGTTAGCGGTGCTCAGGGCTGGGGTTATCTAGGGACTGCCAGGCAGTGACGGATCAGCATGATACAGAGAGGAGAATGGGGCCAGTGGGCTGGAGTGGTCCCCAAGGGTGGATTGTGTTGACCTGAACCAAAGGTCCTGGATGCACCCAGCCTTTTCTCTCTCTCAGCAAAGTGGACATCTTTTAAGCCAGTGCATGCTTGTGGTGTGTTGTCCCATGTTCCAATATGCTTGCCATAGGGGCTGTCAAGTTCCATATGATAGTTGACTCTGTGTGTGTGTGTGTGCAAGTCTCACTATCATGTTTAGGGTTTCAATAAAACTCTTGCACATGCATCTTTGAGCAAGTGTGAGTGTGAGATAAATTTCTAGAGCTTGAATTGTCAAGTAAAAAGCTTGGCAAATTACTTGTGTGGTCACCTAACGGCCCCTCCAAAAGTTGCTACGGCACACACTTCCATTTTCTTTAATCTCCTCACCAGCAATGCGTTTCCTAGTGTTGTCACTCTTTTCAGTACAGGTGTTGAATATAATGTGCTCTTGATTTAATTTTCATTTCTCTCATTCACAGTGAAATTGGGCTTCTTTTCATAAGTCTTCTTGTATGTGTACGTGGGGGGGGCATATGGACTTTGATAAATGGCCTGCCCGTCGACTCTGTCCATTTCTCTATTGTGTTGTAATTTTTTCCTCAATGATTGTGAGAGTGTTTTGTCTATTAGGGAAACTTGACCTTTGTCTGTCTTCCGGATGGCAAGTAATTGTTCCCAGTGTGTCTTTTATCTTTTGAAATGGGTATTTTGCTAAGCTGAAGCCTCCCACTTTCACATAGTCAAATCTGTCAGTCTTTTCCATTTTGGCTTTTGGGTTTTATGTCATGCTTAGAAAGACTTTTCTCACATCACGATAAAAAAAATTCACCCACGTTTTCTTCTATTACATTTTTAGATTCATTTTTGACATTTGAATTTTAATGCTTTTGGAATTTTTTTTTGTACAAGTAAAGATTCAGCTTTATTTTTTCCCAAATGGTTATATATTTATCCTAATAGCATTTATTAAACAACCCATCATTCCTTTAATTTTCATCATCTTCGTTATTGAACACATATATTCACAGGCCTATTTCTGGAACCTCTATTCTCTTCCATTGATGTATCTGTTCATATTTTGAATACTTTTGTCTAGTTTAATTGGGTTTTTTTGTCA
Source organism: Ctenomys sociabilis (assembly GCA_004027165.1). Classification (NCBI taxonomy): domain Eukaryota; kingdom Metazoa; phylum Chordata; class Mammalia; order Rodentia; family Ctenomyidae; genus Ctenomys; species Ctenomys sociabilis. The sequence continues at coordinate 47,524 of PVKA01001800.1, read as the reverse complement.
AAAACTTCAATTAGAAAATTTTGATTTTTGAAAGGATAGACATCCTTATAACTTGGAATCTTCCTACCGAGGAGGCACGGCTGACTCTCCACTTAACTGCCCTCACCCTGTGTTGCTGTGGTTATCTTTGCACTGGCCTCTACTTTCTAGGTATTCTACATTTCAGTTGCTACTGAGATCGATCCCCGGGCTTTCCTTATGCTTTTAGCTGTCTGTTTTATATAAAGAATATTGATTTGTTGTGTTGATTTTGTATCTACCTCAGTAAATCTGCTTGTTGTTCCTAATATGTTTTATATCCTCAACCAGTGGTGCTCTCTAGTATTCAGTGATGAATGTGACCCCTCTTCCCAAGCCCCCTGCCCCTTATTTTGCTCACTTATATAACTGCACTGATAGACTCTTGCTGAAGGGTGCTGGCCTAAGCCTCAGGCTGCCTTCCCAGAGTCAGCCCTGGTGTGGATGGAGTGTCCTCTCCTTCCTCCTGGGGTGCCCAGCAAGGAGACAAACCAGAGGTTCCTCTGCGAGATAGGCCCCTGGTCTTTCTTTTTTTTTTCTGTCATTTTAGCTGCTGTTTCTGTTCATAGGCAAGTTCCCAACCTGTGACATCTGAGGTGGCAGCTGCCACTTGAATGTGGCTATTTGAATCTAAGTGAGTTGCACTGAAATGCAGATGGGAATTCAGTTCCTTATTGGCACTGGCCACATGTCCAGGGCTCAGACCTAGAGTGTTTGTGGCTCCTGTGATGGACAGCGGTGCTCCTGGACGGCATCACTTCATTGAACAGCTCCAACCCAGCAGCCTCTCCACCTGGATGGCCCTTGTGCTGCCTGCCACTGGTGTGGAGGGAAAAGATTATCAGAGTTCCTAAAAAATGTATTTTGTGTCATTGTTCCTCCCTACCCCTCAGCTGCCCTCCCAGGTCTCTGCTGCAGGTGGGACAGACACTGGCCTTAGAGCCCTGAGGTCAGGGGAGCAGCTGGATTGCCCTGAAGTGGCCATATTGTCAGAAGACCCAAGTTGGTCAATCTGGGGGGTCCCAATGCCACATGAAGAGTGATGCTGCCATGCCCTACATCCTGAATATCCGCTGCTGTCCTACTGAGGAAGGTTTGGCCCCTGCCCATGGTGCTGTTGGGAGCTTGCGGAACCTCTGGGAGGCGGGGCCTGGTAGGAGGAAGTGAGATGGAGCCAGACGGTGATGGGGGACCCTCCCCTCCCCTGGTTCTCTCTGCTTCCTGGGCCATGACACTGCGTAGACTCCTCTACCTTGCTGCCACCTTACCATGGTCCCCCAAAGCATGGGTCAGCTGACCATGGCTGAAACTCCTTAACTGAGCCAAAGTAGGTCATTGGCCCTTTAAATTAATTGCCTCAGGTATTTTGTCACAATGACAGAAAGGTGATACACACAGCAGCCCTATGGGGCCCTGGTTGCTCCAGCCACCAGCTACAAGAGGGAGGCCAGATCTGCTTGGCCAAGCCCTCCCTAAATTGCTAGCTCCAAAAGTGTGAGAGATGACAAATTGATAGCAGTCATTTAAAACCACTGTATTGTAAGAACCAGAGCCAAAGGGCACTGGGCTGGGCACCTGTGTAGTGTCCTTCGTCCACTCCTCTGTTCATTCCTGGGACACAGATCCTGCTAGAACAACAGCCACGGTCTGTGGAGGGAGGGGCCTGGCCCTGGCATGGACCCTGACCTGTTGCCATGGCAGCAGCACCTGGCATTCCTTCACCGTCAGAAAGGGGAGCACGCTCTACGTGGATTTTTCCTGATCCCTAAATCTTTCTTCATCTCGGTAATTCTCAGCTGTTAGAATTCATATATGTTCTCCATTCGTTTTATGATTTCAAGAAGAAAATCCCTCCACTCTTTTGCCTAGACTAGTTGAATTGATATCAAAATTATATTTGATTTGAATTTAGCTGCCAAGACTGAAGTTTTGTTGAAGCTAATCCTGTGTCTCTGCAGCTTCCTCTGGAGTCACAGCTAGCGTTTGCATCTGAGTCTCAAGCATCCGAGGGGCTCAAAGGGTGTGGGGAGAGGAAGCAGTTGCTTCCTAGCCTGGGCTTTCTGTAAACTCCACTGTGTGCCTATCTGGGATCTTGGCTGGCTGTGGCAGGTGAGGAGCAGAAGAAAGCTGTCCTGTGGGATTCAGAAAAGGCTGGGAAACACAGAGAAGCTGTGGAACAGCTTCTGGAACAGGCCAGAGGCCTAGTGTGCACCAAGGAAAGGGGATTTATGGAACCAAGGCCAGCCACACAGCCTGGGGCAGGGACAGCACAGCAACCAGGGACCCACGCACCCAGGGGTCCTGGTTCTGTCCGCCTGCCATTCATCCAGCCTCAAGGTCACAAGACCCTATTTTCTAGGGGTTGGAGGCATTCAAACAAAATCTCAATCCTCATGGAATTTGGAGTCTAGAGAGGCATTAACTGAAGCTGACCCTGAAAACAGGAAGGCAAGAGCTGGAGTGGGAATTGCAGTTTTAACTAAGGCAGTCAGGGTGAGTCACACCACAAAGGCGACTGATGCAGAGGAGAGCAGGAGGTCTTCAGCTGTCTGGTACAAGTGCATAAGCTATGCGGGGAGCGGTGTGTGCCAGGGTCCTGAGGCAGGTGAGGCTCATCCTCTTACCTTCATCAGGAACTAACACAGAGGTCAGGGAGTGAGGAGAGAAGTAGGAGTGACCCAGGGATCTCCTGAGGACCCACTTGACTTTGATAAAGAGGTGGGAAAGCAGACCGAGAGGGTGTGGCTTTCCTCTCACCCTGAGGGCGCTGGTGTTGGCTTACCTCCTTATCCTGCAGTCTAAATAGCTCCTGTCTACTTTGTACGTGTTATAGGCTGAGTTGTACTGAATTCTTAAGTCAGAACCCCAACCCCCAGTGCCTCAGAATGTGGTATATTTAGAAGTGGGGTCTTTAAAGAAATAATTAAGTTAAACTGAGGCCACCAGGAGCGGACCCTAATCCAATATGACTGTCGTCCATAGCAGAACAGATTAGGACGCAGATGTGCTTGGAGGGCTGGCCATGTCAGGACCCAGGAACAGATGGCATCTATAAGCGAAGGGCAGCGGCCCCTGGAGAAATCAAGCCTGCTCACACTTTGACCCCAGCCTGCGGGTTCCCAGACTACGATGTAGATAAGAGTTGTTTAAGCGACCCCAGAGCCCCCCTCCCAGTCTGGGACACCTTTTTTGTGGTTGCCCAAACAAACCATTAAAATATATATTAAAATATTGACCTGCTTACGTCCTTGGAGCATCCGACAAGCATACTTCAAAAAGTTTCAGGGCAATCCTGGGCTGTGCCGCGTCTTCTCCAAGCAGGCTGAGGTGATCAGAAAGAGTCCCGAGGTCACTGTGAGTGGCACCTCAGTAATCACGGTGTCCAGATAATTATTAACACGCCTTCTGCCCCTGTTTGGCGGAGTGTAAACAGGCTGGCTGGTTTCCTCTTCCACACCTGGTCCTCCAGAAGCTCTCCTCCTTTACTTTAGTGGGTCACAGCGCACTCAGAGGCCAAGTGCACTAAGCGAGGGATGCTGGATCCCAAAGCCACCACTTGCACAGCCCTGTCCAGGAGCACAGGGGCTGTAGCAGGAGCTCTCAAGGCTTTTTGCTATTCTTTTCCATAGAGTGGGGCTCCCAGCTCGTGCAGGCTTTGGGCGCAGACCCTGGCCTGGTCTTCCCATCTTCTTTCTGCCTTGAGGGCTGCCAGCTGCACCCTCCTGCCTCCACGTCCCTCACACACCAGTCCGCACAGCCCCACACTCAGAGACACCCTCCATACTCTCTGTAGGTGGGCCCAGCCCTTTCACTAAGAGGCGAAGACCACTCCACTCCCTACCGACCCTGTGCCACCTCCCTGGGTCTCCTCCGCACATCTCCCTGGAGCACTTCTCTCACTCCCTTGACCTCTCATTTAGCCCTTCTTGCTTCAGGTCATCTTCCCTGTTGGTTCCGTGTGCAGCACCTACACATCTGAGGGATACAGCCTCTCTTGGACTTGGGTCCCTCCACCGTCATCCCCAGGGTAGCATCCATCCAGTTGCACGAAACTATTTTAAACAGGGAAATAGCACCATCTGTTTCTCTAGCTACATATATTGTAGCTATGCACTGAATGTTAGTGCCCCCTCCCCCAATTTGCATGTTGAAATCTTAACCCCAAAGGCAGTGGGGTCTTGGGAAGTGATTAGGTTATGGAGGTGGAACCCTCTCGTGCCGTTAGTGTCCTTCGAAAAGAGGCCACGGAGAGCTGCCATGCCTCAGCCACCATGTGAGGACACAGCAAGACAGTGCCATCTACGAACCAGGAGGGGGGCTCTTCACTAAATCATCTACCACCTGCACTTTGGACTTCTCAGCCCACAAAACGGGGAGTAATACATTTCTATGGTTTAGAAACGAGCCTATCTTGGATATTTTCTTGTAGCAGCCTGAATGGACTAAGATGTAAATATACTGGAATATTACAATAGAAATGAAACGATTAGAATTTGAACTCCTTGAGCACATTCGACCAGGAAGCATAGCTTGCATCACCAGCAGAAGCTGATGGCACAGTCTTTCGGGAATACACGGTTGACATAACACAGTGATGATCCTTTGCGTACAACCATGGCCCAGGTATGGCAAGAAGGGAGGAGAGACAACTAAATTGCTCAGTGTAGTTAAGCAAGGACATTGTGGGTATTTTTTGAGCAGAACAAGAAGGAGTGATGGGGGTAGGAGGCAGAATGCAGAGAAGCTGAGATCGGCAAAAGAGTGGGGAGAGAGAGAGAGAGAAGGTTGAGTAGGATGTCTAATGATGAGCGTTAACCAACTTGGTATAATGCTGTGTGGCCCTTTTCTCTTCATTTTCTTCCTTCAGCTTCAGGTTAGAGGGTCCAGGGTCTGCTGGAAGGCCTGGGCAGCAGCACATCATTGGAATAATTTGACAGAAATTATTCTGGTCTTTTCTTCTTTTGTCTCTATGGTATGGGAAAAGTGCTCTTATGTATCAGTTAGCTATTGCTGTATAACAAATTTCCCTATAGCCTGCTGGCTCCCATATCTATGTCTTATAAGTACATGATTTGGCCCAGCAACGTTGTTTATTTCAGATGGGGTCATTCACACCTTTGGATCCAGTTAGGGTCGCCTAAGCAAAAAGCTCTGTTGATCTAGGCTTGGCCCTCTCATATGTTTCGAAGGGTGACTGCATGTTGGCCAGTCTAGCTGGCCTAGAACCTCTCTCGTGGGTTCTCCAGCAAGGTGCTCTGCTGTTTTTCCTTTCGCAAATATCAAATGTTCCAAAAGCTCGAGCGGAAGCTGGAGAGACAAGCTCAGAACTATCGTAGTATCTTCCTCATATTGTTGGCTGAAGCAAGCCCAGGTGGAAAGTGCAGAGAAGTGGGCTCCACAGGTTTGTGGGAAGAGCTACAAAGCCTGACTGCAAAAGGGAAGGATGAGTAAGGATGAGAACTGGGGCCCTGTTTACATCACTTTCTCACACCACTGGGTCTTTCCTTCAGCGCAGCTGCCGCCCATGTCAGCCCAGAGCGAGGCAGAACAGATGTGACAGACACAGTGAAAGAAGCATAGAGCCAAAGAGCTAACAGCCACTTCCGGGCAGGGGACGTGGAGCCATGGGGACTGTATCTGTGCCTTTTCTAGTATGATAGGGAACGACTGGAGATTAGACATTGTGTTGTTGTTGTGTATGGAGCGCTCTGCATCCCTGTGGCTCCAGGAAGGGCCTAGGAGGAATGGCATCACAGGCAGGAGCACAGGAGAGGAGAGAGAGAGAGAGAGTAACACGGTAAGAGAGGAAGCCGGAGACGACTGCGCACCCGGGGCTGTGCTCATTTCCTACGAGGCCATGGACCTAACGTCTTCCCACTAGGCCACACCTTTTAAAGGCCCCATTACATTGAGGCCGGGCTTCCTTCCCATGGACGCCAGGGGCACACACCACATGCACACCACATCAGGAACCATCCACGCACCATGGTGGGGAGGCTGCCCAGCTTTCAGCACGCTCCAACACCATCAGCCAGGAGAGACAGCTGAGCCAGGAGAAGCTGGGAAATCATCTCCCGGGTCCCAAGATGTCCTGGGCAAGGAACCGAAGGACTTGGGGCGCAGATGGTATTTTTTATCTTGTATTCCAATTGGCGGCTAAGGCTTTGGAAGAGAAAGGAGCATATGGGAATTGAACAGCTGGCTAAGTAGATGCAATCGAAGAACAAGATTTGATTTTCTGGATGGAGGTTTAAGATGGGTTCTTGGCTGAGACTTAATATTAACCGTCTTAATATCATGTGTGTGTACAGGATCAATTGCTCAGACGTGGCTGTGGCTGCTGTATTCTTGCAGTTTCTCTTTATGTTAACTGGGATGGTTGGAGAGTGAGTTTTTACCCATTTCAGCTGGGGTGAGAGGGGAGAGAGCTCCCCCTGGGTCTGGGGCCCAGAGGGGCCAGGCCTGCCTCCCGTCTGAGTCCGTGTGACTGTAGGCCAGTGCTCTTGGTTAGGCTCCGTGGACTTCCCGGTGAGTGGATTCAGTGTCTCTCCACTTCTCCAGGGCTCACGAAAATGAAGAATTTGTATGGAGACTCAGGGTACTTGTGTGTGTGGTGTGTGGTGGGTGCATGTGTGCTTTGCATAGTATAGTATGTATGGTATATGTAGAATTCACATATATATATGTATATATATATGTGGATTGTGTGTACAGGGGGCATGTGTGGGATCTGTGTGTGTACATGTGTGGGCAGTGTGGGCAGAATGCGTGTGGAAGGTGTCAGAGGGAAACAGCCAGAGAGATCTGTTGTGCACCTGGGGCACCTACCTGTAACAGACAGAGAGTAGGGACAGCGTCTTGTGCTCCAGACATTCCTGGTGCCCAGAGAGCTGTCCTGAAGTTGTGTCCCCCCTGCTTCTTCCTGCTGCTGTCTCTGGTCACAGCATCTCTAGCCCCCTGTGGTATCTGGATGGTCACCCTCTGGACCACTTTGAAGGGACAGCTGATCAGTGATAGAAGCTTCCCCTCTCCTCTGCAGCTTCCACATGGTCCCTATGGTACCATGTGGGCAGTGGTGACAGCCCCATGTCACCTGCTGCCTGGGCTTCTCATTGTATTGCCTCTACTACCACAGCTGGGAGGGGCTGTGCTGTCCTGGGCTGGCCAATTGGAACATCCTGGGTCCCCTGAACAAGGGAAGGTCCCTATCCCACCCAGGCTGGGAGAATCTCTCCTAATCTGACCTCATTCTCTGCAAGCCTTTGAGTGTGGCACTGTAGCCTATACCGACCCTTGACCACCAAGTGCAGGGATGGATCTGGCCCTTTAGACCCCAAGTAAAAGGGTGTGAACAGATCCATAAGCTCCCCAGGGAGGACGAGGGGCAGCACTCTTTGTGGCTCAGGGGCTAATGCCTCCCCCAGGCAGCAGGCTTACTAGGGGGCCACATCTGGGTTCGAATCCTGCAGATTATGCACCCCCCCCCGGGCTGTGTCCCAGCCAGGACTTCCAAGTGCTCCCCATCCTACAGGATGTGGGAGAGAGGAGGAGGAGGAGGAGGACTTCAGCTTCTCCACTGCCTGTCCCCGAACTTCTGCCTATCGGGGACCACATGCCCTCTGCAATCTGTCCTGGGTCCCTAGAGCAGGGCAGGACTCAGTAGAGCACTGAAGGATGCCCAGAGCCTGCATCAGATGCAGTCTTATTCCACAGCAAGAGCATTATTTCCCCACAAATGATCTTTGTCATCTTCTAATAGCTTCAAGGAGGATAGCTTGATTTGGCGCTAGGGTGTTTTAACACCTCTGTAATACTTGCTAATCTCTCTTCTTCAAACAGAGAAGGAACAGGCCTTGGGCTTCGTCTTGCAGGCAGCAGCACCAAATGAGGCTTTGAGGACATTATTTTGACATCATTGTGTTTCCCTGCACTTGGATGATGGAAAACGAGAGCACTTTCCACTGTTTAAGCAACAGCAAGTTTTCTGTTGCTTCTGCTAAATGTGAATGAATGAGATGCCAGGAGAAAAAGAAAATTTATGTGTACATTAAAGCACAACTAGTATTTGAGAACATCAGTTGGAAGAAGTTTGAAAAAGGAGTAAGTATCTGACAGGGGTGTCCCCAGATAGCAGTGGCTGTCCCAGGGCTGTGTCCACCCTGGCCGTGGACACACCTGGCTGAGGTCACAAGACAGCTGCTGGTTGCTGGTGCTTTACGCTGAGACAGCCGAGGGCTGGTGTGGTGACTGCATCCTTCACCTGCCCCGTGCCAGGTATGGGGCCCACTGGCTGGACTGCAGGGGACCCGTTCATTCTCTCTGAATCTCTGGGTGCTGGTTGTGACCCTAACACATGCTTGACTCCTGCTCTTTCCCCTCTCAGACACCAAACCTTGGTCACACTCTTCATAGGTTTCTATCTGGTTATCTCTCAGTGCTGTCTAGGGGTGGGAATTCGCAGAGGTGGGTTTAGCGCATGGCTCTTAGGTCCCTAGATGCGCTCTTGGCCTCTCTCTTCCTGTCTTTCTGCTCTGGCTGGAGGTGTGGTGGCTCACACTGTCGCTAGCTCCTGCCATCGCCACCCGCCAGTTTCACCAAAGCCGCAGGGCTGCCTGCTCCTGGGTTTGGACCTTGCACACTGTGAGCTAGACGAACCTTTTCTCTTTAGCAGTCGCTGCTCCAGGATTTCACTAAAGTAAGGTGAAGCTGACAAGATGATGAGATGACAAAGAAGAAAGATGTGGGTCCTAGAGGTTCTTGTTGGGGCTTCATGCAGTATCTCAGCCACTTCCAGGGAGTGGGACCCAGGTTGCCTGGCTTGGTGGCTGTGCTCAGTTGGTGTCGATGTCAGCGGTATCTATTCAGGTCCTATGCTTCTTTTTAAATCTAGCTCTTTGTTTTCCTGCCTGCATCCCCGTTTCCTTACCAGGAGCTGCTGGGGAGGCTCCTGATTCTGCAGCCCTCCTTCCCATGTCACCTGAATGGCAGGGGACAAGCAGGATGGCCCAGGACTTGGACATGTCTTTTCGTGGTGATTATTTTTTAAAGTGCTTTAAAAAACTTTCCTGGCTTTGTTAAAGAACAATTCACAAACAGAATTTGTATATATTTATGGCATACCCTGTGATGTTTGGATACATGTGGATAATTAAAATGTGATGAAAACATTTAGGACCTACAGTTGTAGCAAATTTTAACCCTGGGATATGTATCGGATGCATCATTAGTTAAAGCTCTGTTTAGACAGCACCTATGCCATGCCGGGCGGATCTCTGGAGCTTACTCCTCTTGTGCCCTAGGCCAACATCTCCCTATCCATGTCTCCCATCTCCCAGCAACTTCTGTTTCACTCTTTTATAACCTCAACAGTTTCAGAAAATACATATGAGCAAGGCTATTGATCTTTCTGTGTCTGCCTTATTTCTCTTAGAATTGGGTTCACCTGTCTCCACTGACAGGATCTGGTCTCCTTCCTCAAGGCTGAATAGTATTCCACTGTGTGCACTCACAGCATCTTCTTTTTCTGTTCATCCTCCAGGGATGCTTGGGCAAATCGCACATTGTGGTTCTTGTGAGCTGGGCTGCAGTGACTAGGAAAACGCTGCCGGTGTCTCTCCAACACCCAGGCTCTGTGTTCTCTGGGTGGGCTGGCCAGACCATGTGTGAGTTCTATTTTCAGTGCTCTGCACCCCACCCGCAACAGTGTTTTCTCACAATGCTCGTGCCAGCTTCCATTCCTCCAACGGTGTACAAGTGTTCCCTTTTCTCACGATGGCACTGACACAGTCTGCTTTTGTCTTTTTGGTAATTCCCCTTCTGTCCGGTGCAGGGATATCCTGTAGTGGTTTTTACTTGCATTTCCCAGATGATCAGGGATGCTGAGTATCTTTCTGCGTGTCAGCTGCCATCAGAGGAAAGACAGGGGTCTATTCAGGTCCTGTGCTCATTTTTAAATCTAGTGATTCGTTCTCTTGCTATCAAGTTCTTCATATAATTTCCATATTATCCCTTTATCAGATATATGGCTGCAAATATTTTCCTCATTTTGTAGATCATCTCTTCACTCTTTTGATTGCTTCTTATTCTGAACAAAAGCCTTTTTAATTGATGTAATTCTCTCTTTTAGTTTTTGCTTTTGCTATCTATACTTACCAGAATTATATCTGAAACAGCATTGTCCTAATTAACGACAAGAAGAAATTCTCCTGTTTTCTTTGGCAAAAAAGAAATCCTCCTGTTTTCTTCTACTAGCCTTGCAGTTTCAGTTCTTCTGCGGAAGCCTTTAGCCCATTTGGAGTTGATTTTTGTGTATGGTGTGAAATAAGGGTCCCATTTCATTGTTCTTTATGTGGATTTTCAGTTTTCCCAATGCAGTTTATTGCGGAAACTGTCCTCCTGTGTTCTTGAACCCCATTGTCTCAGGTTAGTTGAGTATAAAGGCATTGATTTAGGCCTGGGCTCTCCCTGCTGTTTCATTTGTCTCTATGCTCTTTGACTACTACAGTTTTGTAGTGTACTTTGCAGTCAGGTAGTGTGGTGTCTCCTGCCTTCTCCCTTTGCTTGAGATTTTTTGGCTATTTGGAATATTTTGTGATGTTATATGAATTTTAGGACTGTTTTCCTATTTCTGTGAAATTCACACGGGCATCATGGTGAATCCGTAGATCATTTTGAACAGTGCGAGCATTTTTTTCTAGTTTGACTATTTTAGTAGAAATTATAGATAAACCTCAAAATACTTTCTATTTCCATATTAAGCCTTCTTTCTCTTTTCTAGGTATTCTTTAGTTGGAATTTTATAACAATCCTTTTAATCCTTAAAAAGATTCTTTTACATGCACAACTATTAAATGAAACCATCTAAAATTGCTATTTTGCATTCACCAAATGTGTGTAAATGGTAACCTTGCCATATTATTTTTGTTAGATATTTTAATGTCATTAATTCTTCCAATCCATGAAGAGCAGCTGTCTAATTCACTTTCTTTCCTCTCTATAGAATAGGTTTTGGGGTATAAATATGTCAACCCTTTGACTGAGTTCAACCTAGTTGCTTTCTCAATCTCTTTTTCAAACACTGTTCATTGTTTGTGTATAGAAACATAACTGGTTTTTGTGTGTTGATTTTGTATCCTATAACTTTACTTAATTTGTTTATTATAACAGTTTTTTATTTTTGTTGAACTCTGTAAAGTTCTCTGGAAACAGGCAACTTAATGCTTTCCCATTCAGTTTGGATGTTTTTCACTGTGTTAGCTAGGCTTTCCCAGGACCATGTTGAATAGGAGCGGCAAGTGTCAATACCCTGGTATTATTCCTGATCTTAAAGAGTATGGGGTTAGCTGTGGGCCTGCCTTAGATGGCTTTTAGTACACCGAGATGCATTCCCTCTATAACTAGTTTTTTGAGTTTTACTATGAATAAATACTGAATTTTGTTAAATACTTGTATCTACTAGAGAGATCGCATTGTCTTTCATTCTGTTATTATATGTCTTATGTTTATTGATTTCTGTACATTGGGCCACACATTCGTCCTAGAGCTAAGCCTTAGTTTATCATGGTGTTGGATACTTTGAATAGGCTATTGAATTCAGCTTGGTTGTATCCTGTCGATGATTTCTGCGATTGTGTTCATTGGAGATTTGCTGCTCTTCTTTTTCTTTTCTGATAGTGTCCTTATCTGGCTTTGGTATCAGGGTAAGGCTGGCCTCACACAGTCAGATTGGAAGTATTCCCTCCTCTAATTTTTTGGAGTAGTTTGAAAGGAATTGGCATTAATTCTCCTTTAAATGCTTGGTAGACTTTGCTTAAGAAGCCATCTGCTCCCAAGCGTCGCTTTGTTGGGTCATTTTGGATCACTGATTCCATCTCCTTACGTGTTATTGATCTGTTTAGGGTTTTTATTTCTTCTGATTCAGTCTTGAAATTTGTTGGCATATAGATGATCAGAGTAGTCTCTTCTGGTCTTTATATGATATCAGTTGTAAAATCTTCTGTTTCATTTAGAATTTTATTTATTTCACACCTTTTTCTTGGTCACTCTAGCTAAAGAATTGTCAATTTTGCCTTTTCAGAAAAACTGTTAGATTTATAATCCTTTCTATTGTCTTCATAGTTTCTATCTCCTCTGTAGGATTTATTTCATACTTTCTACTGATTTTAGGCTTAGTGTGCTCTTTTTCCAGTTCTTTGAGTTGTGAAACTGGTTGCTTATTTGAGCTCTTTCTTTTAAATATATGCATCTATCACTATAAACTGCCTTCTTTGAAATGTTATTTTTTCAGGGTCGCTACACAGCTCAGAGTCATAGTGAACCTCCTGTTTCTGCCTCCCTAGTGCAGGGATTATGGGCCTGTACCACCACACCCGAACTCCATCACTGGCTCAGCACACCTGGGGGCGGGACTGGCATGGGATACGGCACCAGGGATCGACCCCCTGCGCTTACGTAAGCAGGCACTCAGTCTGCTGAGCTATACTGCCAGCCCTTTAAGAAAGCTTTTGTTGCCTACAGTGAATTATAGTATAATTTTGTTTCCATTTTGATTTGTTTCAAGACACTTTTAGATTTCTGTTCTGATTTTTCTTTGACCATTTGTTTAATTTACATAATTTGAGAATCTCCCTAAAATCCTCTCTGTTACTGATTTCTACTTTTTTCTTTTTACCACTGTAATCATAAAAACTACTTGAGATGATTTAATTTTTTTGAGATTAAAAAGTCTTAACAGACTTCCTTTTTGGCCCAAAATATGATCTACCCTACAGCACATGCTTGAAAAGAGCGTGTGTTCTGCTATCAAGCTCTGCACATTTCTGTTAGGCCCACTGGACTATAGTTTACTGTTCGTTTATTGAATTTCTGCTTGGACAAGCTGTCTGTTATTGAAAATGGGTACTGAAGTCCTCTACTAATACTGCACTGTTGTCCATTTATCACTTTTGTTCTGTCAATGCTTGCTTTATATACTTGGATGCTCCAGTGTTGGACTTATCATCTATCTATCTATCTATCTATCTATCTATCTATCTATCTATCTATCTATCTATCTATCATCTGTCTGTCTGTCTATCATCTGTCTGTCTGTCTATGCATCTATCTACAATCAATGTCCTTGGTGAATTCACAATTATCTACTGACCTTATCTGTCTCTTGCAACAGATTTTTTTCAGTAGCTTTTAGACATTAACCTTAGAAAGACAACTTAAACTCATACACGTTGGTTCATCATAGTTTTTTTTTTTCTTGCAACAGATTTTGACTTAAAATCTATGGTCCTTTGGATATTATTTGCATAGGATATCTTTTAAATCCCTTCACCCATATGCTGTACATATCCTTGGGGTTGAAGTGAGTCACTGATTGGCAGATGTCATTGGATTCTGTTCTCTATTTATCCAATCAGCCATGTTGAGCCTTTTATTTTTTTTAATTTTTATTTATTTATTTATTTTTGGTGGAACCAGGGATTGAACTCAGGCCCTTGCCCTTGCCAGGCAAATGTTTATTCTGCTGAGCCATGTCCCCAGCTCTCATGTTGAGCCTTTTGATTGGAGAATTTAATCCATTTACATTTTTTTATTGTTTTTGAAATCCATTTCCATTTAAAGTAATTATTGTTCCATAGGATTTATTACCATTTTGTTTCCTGGCTATTTTTATCTTCTTTCCCCTTTTTGGTTTTTCAGTCTTTTGTAGTTTTCTGAATTTTTGTAGTGAGATAAAAACTAGATGTTTTTAATTGGGGGGTTTGATGAGGCTCACACAAAACATCCAATGCTTATTGCCAGCCTGGCCTCCATAGTGAGTTCAAGACCAATCTAGAATACACATTGAGAGCCTTTCTCAAAAAGGAAACAAATAAACTAAAACCAAACTAAGCAAAGTTCTGATATCTATAATAATCCATTTTAAGCTGATAACCATTCAACTTTGCTTACAAAATATGCACTTCCATCTTCCCCAGTACATATTTTATGCTTTGGCTATCACTTTATATCTTTCATACTACACACAAATTAGCAAATTATTAAAGTTGTAGCTATTTTTTAATACTTTGTTTATAACTTTTATACTAGAGTCAAGAAAAGATCTACATACTACTATTACAAATTTAGAGAATTTGAGTTTTGTCATATATTTACCTTTACTGGTGAGTCCTTAGTATGTTTTCATGTTGTTAAGTATCTTTTCCTTTATCCGAAAAATTACTTTTCTATTTTTAGCATGTATAGCTATCTGTTTACTTATTGATTTATTTTTAAGGCTGATGGGCACTAAATTTTATTTGGGATTTCATTTGGGAGTATCTATCATTTCATTTATGAAGTATAACTTTGTTTTCTGAAATATCCTTCACTGACAGTTTTGTTTTCTATCAGAACTTTGAAAATATCAATTCTTCCTTGTACAGTTTCTCCTAATAAATGAGCTATAATCTACAGGGTTTCCTTTGTATGTGGCCCGCCTCTTTTCTCTTGTGTTTCAAGATTGCTTCTGACTTTGACTTTCTTTTTCTTCCATTTGTGTATTTTGGTACAGGGTCTCACTATGCAGCTCAGACTCTAGTGATTCTCCTGTTTTCAGCCTCCCCAGCACTGGGATTGAGGCATGCGCCACCATGCCCAGGCTCAGCGTGGGGAGGGGCCGGCACGGCCTTCAGGATCTGGGACCAAACCCTGGTCCCTGCGCTTAGTCAGTCCACTTAGCCCACTAAGCTATCTTGCTGGCCCTGACTTGGACTTTTGAAAATTTGATTATAGTATGTTTAGAAGCATTCTTCTGTAGGTTGACCTTATCTGAGACCTTTGTCCCTTCCTGAATCTGGATGTTCACCTTGGGAGAATTTCAGCCATATTTATTTAAATACGTTTTCTGCTCCCCTGTCTCTGCTTATCATTCTAAGACTCCTTTAATTCATATATTTGTTCCCTTTGATGGTTCTCATCTGTTCCTTATGCTTTCTCCATTTTTTTCACTGATTTTTTTTTTTTGTTGTTGTTGTTCCTCTAATTGGTTAAGTTCAAATGATTTTTCTTTGGTTTCACTAATTCTCTTTCCTGCATGATTGAGTTTGCTGTTGGGTCTCCCTCTGTCTCTGTCTCTGTCTCTGTCCCTGTCTCTGTCTCTGTCTCTCTGTCTCTGTCTCTGTCTCTGTCTCTCTGTCTCTGTCTCTGTCTCTCTGTCTCTGTCTCTCTCTGTTGTGTTTCTTGTACTATTATTCAGTTCCAATATTTGTTTGATTCTATTAAATTATTTGTATCTCCCCAGTCATCTTGGGGAGCAGGTACAAACATAATACAACTTGTTTCTTTTAAAAATCCCTTTTCCCTTCACTCTCCTTTCCTCCCCCTCTAATTCCTCACTTTCATTCTTCTTGATATTATTAGTCTTAGCTCATGTTCATGGCTTTTAATCTCGGCCTTTATTGAGGTTATTAGGCATGTCCTGTACATGGCCTGTCTTTATTCTACTTATTCCTCCTTCCTTCCTCCTCACTCCTCGCTCTTCTGAGTATTGTGGATTCTTTTTGCAGGCAGTTCATAGGTCTCCATTTCCTTGGCGTCAATCCCTGGAGCTTAAGTAACTTCCTCTGCTGACATCCAGTTAGTTTGCCTCTTTCTTCTCATGGAGATTTGCACAAATGTTTGTATTTAAAAAGAGAATGCATCGTCTGTCTTTTAGACTTGCTTTGGTGTGTGAAGACCCTCTCACTGTGACCCTGGTCAGAAGCATCTTCCTCGAGGTGCCGCTGCTAAGGGGAGTTTTGAACAGTCACGTGGCTTCCGATGGGCCCACAGGGGACTTGAGTGGATGGGTTTGTTCCTAGGCAGCCAAAGGGATGTGGGCTTGAATCTTGTCTGGTCCCTGGGGAAGCTGGCTTTGCCTTGGGGACCAGATTGTATGGTTTGTGCTGGGGTGAGGATCTGCTTCAGTGCTCCCAGTGGGAGTGCTCTGATGTCAAGAGTGAGGGTGGTATATCTTCCCTCGGATCTGTGGGGGGCCTCCGGGCAGGAAGTATGGGCCCTGGATCACTGCTTCTTTCTTTCTTTCTTTCTTTCTTTCTTTCTTTCTTTCTTTCTTTCTTTCTTTCTTTCTTTCTTTCTTTCTTTCTTTCTTTCTTTCTTCTTTCCTCTTTCTCTCTCTTTCTCTCTCTCTCTCTCTCTCTCTCTCTCTTTCTCTTTCTCTCTCTTTTTGCAGTACCAGGGATTGAACTCAGGACCTCGCGCTTGCCAGGAAAGCACTTGTTCTACTGAGCTATCTCCCTGTCCCAAAATTATTTATTTATTTAGTGCAGGGTCATGCTATGCAGCTCAGCATGGCATGTGATACTGGGGGTCGAACTTGGGTCCTTGTACTTGCCAGGCAGGTACTTAGACCATTGAGCTATTTAGACTGAGAATGATTTTATTTTTTTCTGGCTCAGGCTACCTTAAGGGCGGGTTTGGTAATACAGATGGAAGTGGGGGATCGATCCATGGTATCCTGCACCAGACTGTATTTGCATGAGCAGGCACTTAAACAACTGAGCTAAACGGCAGCCCCCCCCCATCACTTCTGAAAGGGCTGAAACCAAGTTAAGGTCCAGAGTCAGAGAGGTGAGTGTGCCTCTGAGGCCTTGGGCTGGTGTGGCTGGCCCTGGAGCACAGTGGAGAGAGGCTGTTGCCAGGTTGCAGGGCTGTTTTAAGATGGGACTGAGGCTGGGCCTACTGACATGGATGAGTAAAAGTGGTTTTAGGGCACGAGATTTGCCTATGTCCCCACAGGTTGGTATTCATTCCCCAGCTGTCATGGCATTTCTTAAAGCAGGTTTCCATTTTTGTTTTTGCAATTTTTACTTGTCTTGCTAAATGTTAGAGCAGGAGATTTGGCGATCCTGCTTCAGAGCTTTACTGTCGTGACCTCAGATTCTTCTTGGCCAGTGAGGCAGTTTGTCACCCACCCCAGGAGAATGGTGTCTGTCCTGCTTCATGGGGCACAGGTGCCGGGTTACTGCATGAAAGTCGGCTCTGTACAACTGAGTGCCTTGTAAAGCATCCTGTTATAGGTTCTTGCTTGTGCAGGTAAAGCAGAACACTGTGAGCTTAGCTCTGAATAATCATTTGCTGTTTTTAAAAAGCAGCCTATTTAGGAAAAATGGTTTAGTGCAGAGATCAGATTAAGGTTCTCAAAGTCAGACCGACCTGGCTTGGAATCTTGGGTTCCTAAGTGTTTTACTAGCTGTGTCTGCAAACGCTTAATTGGTTCTTATCTAATTAAGGAAAAGAACATGGGCAAGCGATGCTGCTGTCTCTCCAAGCCTCAGACTGCTTCTCTGTCAGCTGTTGTCGCAAAGAGGAAGGGAACGAAGCGCCTCTCATAAGGCTGGTCCTGATCGGCGCCAGGTGAGGCTGGCTCGATTCCAGATGAGGTTTTGTTCGTTCATTTCTCCACATTTGCAGTGCATGTTTTCCTTCCTTGTGGGGAATCAGTACAGTTGCAAGACGCATCTCAATTCCTCTTCCATCCTCTTTTCCTTCCCTCCTCCCTCCCTCCTCTCTGGGACCCTTCCCTTTGTGAAAGCTCTCCCTCCCTACTTCCTCTTATCCAGCTTTAATTTTGCTCCTGATTTATGCTTTGTTCTTGTCATGTAAGGTAAACTGCATGCTATCTACGCAGTGTGTCTCGCTTCTTTCATTTCTCATTATGGTCTCAAGGTGCATCCGCTTTCCTACAGATGACTCCAGGTTGTCCTTTGTTATGGCAGAGTAGCGCTCTTTTGTGCATAAGCACCACACTCACACTCTCTCTATCCACCCGTCTGCTGATGGACAGACGGGGGCTGCTTCCAAGGTATAGCTATTGTGAGCTGTGCTGCTATGGACATGGGTGTGCGTGGATCACTGTGATGTGATGCCTTTAACTCTTTTAGGAAAAGGCCTAGGAGGGGACAATCTGGGCCAGATAAACACACAACCTTTGGGGGTACTTACATGCATGGGTCCCTGACTTGCATCCTTGTCAACAGCCGTTGCTTATTTCAGCTCCACCCCCTTACCACAGCTAATGGCCTGGTGCCTGTAAGCCTCGCTTCCTGCCAGACTTGCTGCATGTGTCAGCGACTACTCCCCTCTCGCCTCCCTCTCAGTGCATTTCATGACTGAGTTCCCTGACCCTCTGTCCCAAAGGAAAGGAACCTGCTCTTTCTAGCTGTCCTGGGCCAGTGCATGGCACCTGGGTCACCACAGTGTCCCAGCCTGGTCATGCGCTGCTAGACTTCTGGTCTCGCGGCTGCTGGCACCACAGTTAACCCACACAACGGAAGCAGGCGTCCTGCTCCGGCCTCCTCTCGACTGTCATGTTCCGGGGCTTTGCTTCTTGGCTTAGTTATTCTTCTTATTGCTGAGACAAAATACCCAGCACCCAAAGTTAAAAGGGGAAAGGTTTATTTAGTTCATAGTTTGTAGAGGTTTCAATTCATAGTCAGCTGACTGCAAGGCAGGGCTGGGTAGCAGAGGGGCATAGAAGAGAAGAAACGGTCCTGCTGCAGCAGGCAGCAGGCAGCGGGCAGATGACAAAGCATGTCAGCAATGGCTGCAGCAGCCCTCTTCCTATCTCTCATGCTTTTTCCAAGATGCTCACCCGTAGGCCTGTACTCATACCCTTAATCCTAGCATCACACTGTGATCAATCCCAGAGTCACATCCTTGATCCCAACAGCACTCACCCCAGACCCTGCCACTTCCGAAAAGCCCCATCTATGATGAATGAGCCTTTGGGGGGACATTTAGAGGCAAGTCATAACACCTCTCCATGAGCTCAGAGAGTTGGCTCCATGTCTTCTCTTGAGTTCCCAGGAATGTAACCTGGTGTCAGCCACACTCTCACCTCCCCATCACCCCCTTTTCATGTGTTTTGTCAAGATCATTGATACCGGGTACAGAATGGCAGTGATTTGCTTGTTGGTTGCCCATGAATGCCAGGGAACAGAAGGACGAAAGGGCATAGGACCTTCAATTTTGTTCTCTGCATTGTCCCTGTCCCCATAAAAGTCACTAGTATATAGTAAGTCTCATGAATTTGCATGGGATGAAGGAGGCCTCCTGGCCCCCACTATGGAAATGCGGTGTGCTGTGCACACACTTTGCTAAGCAGGATCAGGTGGGGACCAAAGGAAGTGGGAGAGAAGAGAGGTGGAGAGGCCACCGATGTACCCATGTGCACATGCGCTTGCACCAGTTAATTGTCTCTAGTGACAAGTTACTGGGAGTCAGCTCAATACCTCTTTACCTGTCTGATGGCCTAATCAAAGTCTGCCTTCCTTAATCCCAGCTGCCATCCCTCACATTGATCCCAAGCAGAGCTGAGAGTACAGGCTTGGGCCTGGGGGGCCTGGGGAATGCAATTAGCAGCCCTGTGGCTTCATTTCAAAGCTGTCACCCAGCACTTTGCCCTAATGCCGCAGAACTTTCCCTTCTGGGTTCTTTTTCTTCCTACATTTCCTTTCTGCAATTCATGCACTGAACTGGAAGTTAGCTGAGAACTCAGGAAAAGAAGCTGTGTGATTATATCAGAGGTTCCCAAATCTTCGGAGATCACTAAGTTTTGGTTCCAAAATGACTCTTTATAAATTAGCAAATTTTATTAGACATTTTCCATTCACAGCTACAGAACTGGACACAAACCCAAGGCCTATTCCTAGTTTCACAGATACCAGCCTAGGACTCCTGAGGTATGGACAGCAGAGGTTGACTAGGTAGGGCTTCTGGACCCCAGCATCTTTCCCGGCCAGTCCAGGAAGGCCCTGCCAGTGCCTTTCAAGTCTGACTTATAAAGCTGGACCTTCCTCATGGGAAGGCTGAGGAGCTTGTCTAAGAGGGAGTCCCACTTGGTGTTGACAGATTTGCAGGTACCCCTCCCCAGCCACAGCAGAGCTCTGAGGGCTGCAGGATGGTGTAACTATAGATGGAGCCTATGTGACTTCAGGCACTTTGACCAGCAGAATAAAGTGGGGGCCAGAGGAAAAGAGGAGGAATAGATTTGAACTCAGAAACTAGGTCCATGGTCATATACAAGGGAAGGGCTTTGGCAGAACCCTGCTATGGGACAGGAACCAGGTGTAGACTCTTCTAAGGATAACGACAGCTGGGAATGTGCCATCTTCCCCAACACTCAGATGACTCCAGGCTGGGTCTGCGAGGGTCCCAGATACAAATCCACCCAGATTCTTCCAGAGCAGCAGGTGGCCAGGGTGATTCTCCAGGTGCGTCCAGCCCCCTCCCCTAGCTCCTCCAGGACAACACAGTGCAGCACAGCAGGAGGGGGGTGCTCACAGATGGCAGAGGGGGTCCTGTCCCACGCTCCCTCAGAGTGAGAGACTGTGGCTTCCCTGAGAGTGGCTGTGGATGGGGATGGGGCTAGGTCAACAGCACAGGGATCCCTGTTACACCTGTTGCAAGGACCTTGTGTGAGCTCAGCAGGGTTCTCACTTTCCTGCTCCCCATCCCCAGGTGGTCCTGGGGAATCTTCCTCAGTGCTCAGTAGTTCCTTCATGTCCCATAGACCACTAGGATATGGGTGGCACTGTGGCAAGAAGGGCACAAGGAAGCTCTAGAAGGTGGGGACCTGGGAAGCCATCAGAGGTGTGTGGGGGATGGGGGATGAGGGACAAAGACCAGGACTGGGCAGGGAGCTGAGACAACTGGCTACGTCCTCCAATCCTGCATGGGGCACTTGGCTGCTGGCCACGCCTGAGTTCAGTTGGACAGCACCCAAACTACTCATGTTTCCCAGCTGCTCCCCAATCTGCATGGATAAACCAAATGGGGGTTATTTTACACCACTGGGCTTCAGGACAGTTTGGTCCCCCGCAGTGGCTAGTTAGTCCAGATGTGCCATGCATTGGTATAGTGTGGGTGGCTGGCTGGGCGAAAGGCATAAATGGAAAGACCTTGGGAATTCCACAGAAACAGGAGACTGGGTGTCACGAGGAGATCAGCCACCAGGTGGTAATGGGCACAGCTTTCCATTCAAGGTCATGGACAAGGACAAGTGGGAGGAGGATGCCCAAACCCAAAACACCATCTCATTACTCAAGAAATACATCAAGATGCTCTCTTTAAAAGCAAAAGAAAGATTCCAGATAAACCAATTTTCCCTCTTACCTGGCGCATTCCCCCAAGAGGAGCTCTTAGGAATCTGGCTTCAATCCTTCCAAACTGTGAAGAACAGGCTTCCACATTTCTGGCTTGGCCTTAAATCTTTGCATAGTATTCTTTTGCACGCTCCCAGAATCTTGCACAGCCCTGCCTGGCTGGTGGCCAGGCTGGTGCTTCCATGTCCATGTGCAGCTCTTAGGCATGTGGCAGGGCTTCTCCAGGGCCCACATTCAGAAATGGAATCAGGCCCTGAGTTCACATGTTTTTCCAGGGCTTTGGAGTAACTGATTTTCACCAACCTCGAAAGTACGATAATATCAAAATAATTTTTGCCTATTACATGCCTGAACAGAGCAATATTTCATTGATTTATTTTGCATTGCACTGTTTTCTAGAGAGGCCAAGCCTCTTTCTTATGTCTGCAGACCTGTCTGTTTCCTCTTCTGTGAACCCACACCCTCTGTCCATTTTCCTGTTCAGTTGCTTACCTTTCCTCATCAGACTGGACTGTGGCTTGGGAAATCCAGACACCTGGGCACAGTGTGCCCTGTGGAGGGCCACAGCCCGGAGGCCCAGGTAGGTGAGGATTGCACAGCACCCATGCGGCTGCTCAGCTGGGCTTCCTCTCTAGGAAGTGGGCCTTGTGGAAACTGGCAGCGGTGATGATGGAGGCAGGAAATCCTTGCTTTAGTTTGGATCTGGAGCGCTCCCCAAAGTCCCAGGTGGCAAAGATTTAGTCCCCAGCTTGGTGCCTTTGGGAGGGAGTGACACCACAGCAAGGCAGGCCTGGTGGGAAGCTTTTAGGTGACTGGGGTGTGCTCTCAAAGGGACAGTGGGACCCTAGTCCCTTTCTCTTTCCTTTTTCCTCCCCACCATGAGTGAGTGGCTTTGCCTCTGCCACATGCTCCCTCAGGTTCTGCGCTGCCACAGGCCAAGGGCAAGATCAGCCAGCCTGTGCGCCAAAGCAACCCTGTTCTCCTCCTAAGTTGCTTATCTTGGGTATTTGTCATAGGACGGAAGGCGTGGAGATGGTCTGTGCTTATTTCCTGCTCTTCATCCTACTGCAAATACTTCCTGTCCTGGAGGGGAACAGCCTTGGGTAGGGAGCCAGGGGCCTCAAGCAAGGAATCCAGCGGGGATGCCAGTGGTGAGCACAGGGTTTGCATGGCCCTCACACTGAGAAAAGTGGCCATGGCTTGGAGTCAGACTGCTGAGTGAGAAGGTAGGGGTGGGGCAGGTGAACAAACTACTCTAAGCCACAAGGGTGCCACATCTCTGTGGTGGAAGAAAGCACAGGGAATGGAGAAGAGGGCACAGGCGCCGGGGGTGCTGCAACCCTTAGGAACCTTGCTGCCCTCTTTTCTTAAAGAAAAAAAAGACAGCAGACAGAAGACAGGCGCAGACTCTTATACAGGCAGTTAATTTGCTGAATCTCACCTGCTGACTGGGGATGTAGCTTGCAGGTAGAGCAAATGCCAAGCAGGCCCAAGGACCCTGGGTTCCAGAGAAACCTCCAGGTCACTACAATCATGCTCTGAAAGCAGGCCAGCACTTTTGTTAAAAATGAAGTTAGTATCACTCTAGCATTGTCCCAGAGTGGTAAGCAGGACACAGCCATATGACATCCCTGGAGTAAAAGTTCAGACTAACAGAAAGTTAGCCTGGGAGACCAGCAACCAGGCCCACAGCTATACCAAACAGACATAAAAAGCATGCCAGTATAAAAACATTCAGCAGGTTGGCGGGGGGGAGAGGGTGGGCAACTCTGTCTGTTTTGGGTCTTTGTGTCCCCGTGGAAGGAGCTGACCTTATCAAGCTTCCACCCTACTTCAATCAACAGTTAGGGGACCTGCATGAAACTTACCTCCATCAGTTCAGGGGAGATCAGCTGTGGCTGATCTCTTCTACTCAAACCAGTGGCATACTCGGTACCTCAATTATGCAGGGTTGGGAAGAAGGAACATGGTGGCTGTAGCTAAAATCAGCAGTCAAATTTATGTAAAAGAGTTTATTCTGGATGACCTGGGTGGGCCTGATCTAATCAGGTGAGAGTGCTTGTGTATAGAACTTGGGTTTACCTGAGGAAGAAGAAATCCTGCTTTTGGACAGCAGCTTCATTTCCTACCCATGGGTTTCAAGGCTGCCTTTTGGGTGGCCTGCCCTTTTGGGTGGCCTGCCCTTTTGGATTTACTAGCCGGTTTCCACAGCTAACTCCTTGTGGTAAGTTCCTTCTTCTGGTATTAATAAACTATTGATAATATACATATGAAGGGCTGGCCAGTTAGCTCAGCAGACTAAAGCACCTGCTTTAGCAGCGTGCAGCGGCCAGGGTTCAATCCCCAGGCCTGCTGTGCCAGCCCCACCCCCAGGGCACACTGACATGGCAACTGAGATTGGGCATGGTGGTGCATGCCTGTAATCACAGCTCCTGGGAGACTGAAAACAGGAATGTCACTATGAGTCTGATCTACATAGTGAGACCCTATAGACCCTGTCCTAAATTCATAAAAAAGGTAATATACAGACAAGTAGATGCGCTTCAATAGTAATAAATCTCATATGTATTCACTTCATTTCTCTGATAGAACTCCAATAAATACAGATAAATAATGAGAAAGAAATTAACTCACAAGAGGAGTATGAACAGGTTTTACACCAGTCAGTACGAACCACTTCCCAAGCCATAATTACTCATAACACCACACCCATGACACTGTAAGATACCTGTAGCTGGAGCACGAATGACAAAAGGCACGGACCTGGGAGGTGCTGAACACAGTTGTTCAGGACACGATGGATCTGGGAAGCCATGCAGAAGACAAGCACAGGCAACTGACTTGGGGGTGGACAGCCAAAAAGACTCACAGAGGAGACTGATGGTGATGCTCCTAGGACCCAAGTGGCCAACCCATAGTCCTGTGGATGAATTCAGAGAGGTCCTGCCATCCAAGACACCACGGGCAGTTTGTGCAGCCCTGAGGACAAAGCCAGGGTGGACGGTGCAGGCAAGAGCTCCTTGGAGAAGAATGCAGCCCTTGAGGCAAACTCAGAGAGGCTAGGACATCAATGACCAAGAGAAGGTCATGGGGCCGGGGAAATGGTTCAGTGGAATAAGTGCTTCCCTGGTAAGCAGACTGGCCTGAGTTCAATCCCTGGTTCTGTATAAAAAAAAAAAAAAAAAGGAAAAGAAAAGAAATGAGAGAGAGAGAGAGAAGGTCATGGCACTCACAGCCAAGTCTTCACCTACAGCCTAGACAGGACCCTAATGGCCATGTCCACCCTCTAGGGAAAGATGTCCTTGAGATGGGCTCTCTGTGCTCAGACCAGCAGTAGGCTATGGTTTCTTTTTCTCATTTATCCAAGTAGCTATTTTTGTTCATTAAACCTAGTTATTTGCTGTATCTAGCCAGGATCCTGGAGTGCTCGCTTGGTTAATTTAAGACAGCAGAGCTTTGACGAAGTAATTTTATTGTCCTCTGGGATTGGCCAGCTTATGCCAAGCCTCACTCTTCCCGTTGAAATGGAGTTAATTTTCACTGAAATTGCTTCTTAGCAGACAAACACATTCCCCATCATTGAAGGCTTATGCTTCTGAAGGCCTGTTATTCCTTAATTTACACACCCAGCCAGTGCAGGATCCATGCCCTAGACAGACAGTGACTCCTCTGCAGGGAGAGGTAGGCAGAGAAGGCAGCAGCACCTTCCCAGCTCCACAACCTGGTCAGCATTTGGTCATCAACTGTCTACTCTGTCTGCAAAGCTAGAGGCCCCCGTGTGCCCCACCCTGTGCTGGGCAGGGCAAGGAGTTCAAAGAGGAGGAGCTGTGACCCTATTTCAAGAACTCAGGTATTTGGGGAAGTGAGACTGAGAGATGACACACAGAAAGCTTTGCCTGTGGCCCAGGATTGATCTTCTGATGGGATATGGAACATGTGGAAGCCTGAACAGGAAAAGAATGACTAGGAGAGGGGCTCTGTGTGAAGGAGTTGGGAGAGTTCAGGGAAGCGGCAGGGTTGGATTAGGATCCAGGAGGATTCAAGGGCCATCAATGAACTTTTGGAAATGTGCTTAGGACAAGGGCAGAGGCTGACAAAGGGGCCAAGGACATGTAGAGTAAGCCAACATTTGGGTCTTTATCAGTGCTGACATCCAAGACACCAATTGTGTCAAAGGTAAAACCAAAGCTAAAGGAAGGGCAGCCTGGGGCCACAGCAGGACCCAGGTAGCACCTCGGATAGCTCCGGTCCAGGCCAATGGAACATCTGCAGCCATTGGTTGTACATATTCAGATCCCTGGTGTGCGTGCAAAGAAGCTCATATACTTTCCTTCAGCCTTGCCTAGAAACTGTAGCCAAAGCAGAAGCTATGGGCTTTGCCTGGCTGTTAATGAGGAACCTTGAAAAAAAAAGGAAGTCTGTTGACACAGATGCTTCAAGAAGACAAGCAATAAACTAGCCATTACATCTTGTTAGATGGATTAGGAGAATGCTGGGGAATATTTGCATACCAATTACCATAAAATTTAAGTTCAATCTATACTTATTTTATGTCTTGCTGTTGGAAAGTTGAGTTTCTGTCTACATCTGTTTGCTGAGAAGATCCATTTTCTTGTAATATTGAAAATTTTGTCATAATAGCTTCAAAAAGTGTTGACTTGTAACATTGAGATTAAAAATGATCATTAGGAAAAACAGCATTTGTTAAGCTGCTTGTACTAGGAAAGCGTTCCCTGTAAAGATGTTTATTTACCTTGATGGTAATTAACCCACTGTTTTCCTCATGAATACAGCACGTTGGAGTCAACTCAAGCTGTTTAAGACAGTTTCTTAATACTGAGAAGACAGTCAAATGCATACCTTTGTGTAACATGTATATACCAGCACAACAAAATTCCCTTAACATATTATTTTTAAAACCCAAAGCATAAGTCTTGTTTATGGAAGAGTAAGTACCTCTGGACTGCAGGGGCTCATATGTCCATCCCTGCTCTCTCACAGGCTTCTGTCCTTCTGCTCCCCTGCCTGAGACTAAGCCCTGTCCTGGAAGCCTGTGCCCTGTGCATCCGTGTGTTACATTTGACTCACCTGTACTAAGTCATAACTTTATTTCTCTAACCTGGAAATTCCAGATTTGGCCTCAAAACTTAGCTGGCTTCTGAAAAATTAAGAAAAAGTATTCAATTGAATTCTTTTTAGCCCTTTCCTGTTTCTGTGACACACTGTCTTGGAATGGGTAATGCACAGAAATGTACTTCTCCAACTTGTGGGGGCTGGGGAGTTACTGATCAAGGTGGTAGCGGGTCTTGGGGAGGGCCTGCTCCTCGCTGTGTGGCCCCTTTCCAGGTGTGCTCACACAGCAGAAGGGACAGACGAGCTCTTGGGCACTAACTTCATTCCCTGCAGCAGCCCCACCTGTCATCATAGGGATGAAGTTTCAACAATGAATTTTGGAGGGGCAAAAACACCCAGGCCATAGTGGATTCCCACACACTTTTGGGGTACACATAAGAAAGGGAATTGACACATGTGCCGACTGTCATTTAACTTTGATCTTTAAGCCCTGCTTTCTACCTATGGCTGGTTAACTCCTTGGGTACTGATCGAGACTTTGAGCCTTCATGGTTTTCAACACAAAGTGGGACTGGTTGTTTGACAAATTGGTGAGAAAACAGATAATATATGAGTGACAGGAAAATGAAAAAATAGGTGCTTGCACTTCAGGTTTCTGAGGAGAATGAAATATCTGGTGTTCAAGAGATGAATCACTGGCATTGAGCAGAGGAGGGAGACAGCTGCAGGAAACTGATTTAGGCAAAGCTTAATCAGTCTCCCCTGGCCCAGAGCTGCCCACCATGCAACTCAAGCCAAGCTGGACACTGTAATCAGAGAATGGGGGAGGCAATAGCTTTGGGGGTCTCTGCTTGCTCCCAAGGGAAGGAAAGGCAGCTCACCTGCCTTGAGTTCTCCCATTTGGGGACCTCAAATCAGGCAAGCCTGAGGATGAATCTCAGCCTTGCACTTCTGAGGTGGAGAGCCTTGGGCAGCTTGGTGACACTTAGGGTCTCGGTTTCCTCAGCAGATGACACTGTGGCCTCATGAGGGCACAGGGATAGTTAGACACTGAGCACTCTTCTGCACCAATGAGAGAACACAGCCCTGACTGTCACCAAGTAGATGACACCTGCCAGCCAACATCAGAATCAGGAGTCCCCAGGAGTCAACTCGCAACATGGTTTGCAGGTGTTGGGGTCACCGAGGGTGACTAGAGTTACACAGGTGCTGGATGGAACAGCACTTGGAGAAAAGGCAGAGTGCACGAGCTACAGTACCTGGGATCTTCCAGCCTGATGCGTCTTGCAGCTGAGATGGTCTGCGGGGCCCGCTCCAGTCATGGGCCAAGAACTCAGCTCCCTCTCTGCATGTGCTTGAGCAGAACAAAGAAGCACATGCCCAGAAAACACCAGGGAGATGTCCCTGAGCACAGCAATGGGCCAGCACGGGCCCCTTAACTTCATAAATGGGAAGGCTCCAGGCCCAGTCACTCTTAGAATACTGGAGAAGGAAAGATACGCTGTATGCAGATGCCTTCCTGACCAGTGTCCACACTGTCACGAAGGTCCTGCTGTTGGTCATTTCTGTCTGCTCCTCTTTTTTATGTGCTTTACAAGAAAAACTCTCCTTCAAAAAAGGAATACTGGTCCTTGGGTCAAGACACCTCAGTGCTTCCTTCATTTCTTCTGATTTTTTTTTTCTTTTGATTTGGTTGTCTGATTACAAAGTTAATATAGTTGTTGTATTAGCTTTCTTGTTTCTGAGGCACAGTACCTGGAGACTTGATTTAGTCCCCTGTTCCAGAGGTGGGCTCCAACACAAGAACATCACAGTGGAAGGGTGTAGAAGAATGAAACTGCCCACTTCCCGGTGGCCAGGAAGCAGAGCAGGGGACAGTGGCACAGAGGAAGGAGCCAGGGAGCAGATATGGTGCCCAAGGTCACACCCACAACCCACCGGTCACTTCCAGCAGTGAGTTCCAGTTTCCCAGGGCAGATCCCAGCTCCAGTCGAGGTGACACTCTGCTCTAGTCACCACAGTCACACAACACTTGGTTGAATTCCATTCTGAGAAATGGGTTACTGATGATCTCACCATTGCAAGAATCTCAGTAAGTACAAAGTGATGGCTATGATGTCACTGGTGTCATCATTTGGGTTTTTTGCAGGAGGAGTATTATTTTATAATGAACCTCCCAAAGAATCACATGCAAAGAGTTCAGGAAGTCTTTCGACACACTAAAGACCGAAGAATCCATCTGAGGGCCTCATCCCCATAATAATGGCCTGCATGAGTCCAGTTGAAGACCTAGAACTCATGGAAATGCCTCCCACAAAGCCAGCTGGAGGCCCAGAGCCCACAATAGTGAATGTCTCATGCAGGCCTGCTTCATGGATCTGTACCGAAAAGGCCCAAAAGTCAGGAGAAGCTACAAAGGTTGGCCCAGCACAGTGGAGGATCTGAGCTAGCAGGCTGAGGGACCTGCAAAGAGCCAGGAAGCAGTGATCAAGGTAAGCACCAGAGCTCCCCCAAAATGAGCCACAGACATCCTCAGGGACAACAAAGTCCTAAGCTCCTGCTCCACAGAGAACGACCAAGTTCACCAGGAAAGCCAACAGGACAAGGTCCCCCCACACGATAGCCCAAGAGAACCAGCACTTCCCAACAACTCAGCTAGCTTCCCTAAAGGCTTCTTCTACCAGCTGTTCTCCAGACCTGCCTCGTAGGCTGCTGGTAATAATCCCGAAGTGGGCCTCCCACACCAACCACCATGCTCGTTCAGTTCATCTGGGTGTGACAAGTGGCCGCAAGTTAGCAGGCCACTGCACTGAGTGATTTGAACTTATGGGATCACCATTGTATATGACATCTGCTGTTGCCCAGAACTGCACAATGCATCACTCTATGTGTCCATGGCTAAAAAGATAGAAAGAAATCCCTAAATTTACTGAAAAGTGGAAAGAACAAAGTCAAGTCATTCATACAACTATCACTGCTATTAGTATTTGGGGATTCTTTTTTTCTGCCTTTCTTTTGGTCCACAAATATGTGTACATATATTATAAAACAAATGTGAAAGCTTATTACATATGGAGTTTTATTTCTCCTTTTCCTTCACTCCTCTTCCTCTTCCTTTCCTTCTCCTCCTTCCCCTTCCTCCTCCTCCTCCTTTTCCTCCTCCTTCTTCTTTCAAGGTCTTGCTGTGTAATTAGGCTGACTTCGAACTCACAGTGATCCTCGTACCTCTGACTCCTGAGTGCTGGGATTATAGGTAGGTGTGTTATCATGGGTGAGGGTGTAACAAAAGCTGCCTGGGGAAGTAGTAGTCTGACCTGTTAACTATAAGACCCTGGACACAGGCACAGAGCAGTTCTCAAAACCTTGCATCTGGACCTTTCGGGAGAGTTTGAGCACGCTTTCGGGTGTATGTCCAAGACCTGATGTCAACCTGGGCTTTGGGGTCCCAGCACCGCCTCTCAGGACCTAGATGCAGGAATTCTCATGGGCTTCCTGGAGATTTAGACAGCATTGATGAACGGCAGCTATGAGCAGCTGTCTTTCCCAGGTACAGTGTAAACTCTCTCTCTCTCTCTCTCTCTCTCCCTCTTTGGTTTGAGCCTCACAGCTCAGCTCGAACTCCTAGTGATCCTCCTGTCTCAGTCTCCCCAGGAATGCATCACCACATCCAATTTTGGTCCACAAATATGTGTACATATATTATACGACTTCCCCAGGCAGCTTTTGTTACATCCTCACCACTGAGCACACAGCTCAGTGTGCCCAGGGTTCCAGGGCCAGCACGGCATGCAGTACTGTGGATTGAACCCAGGTCCTTGCATTTGCCAGGCAGGTGCTTAGACTGCTGAGCTATCTCCCCAGCCCAGCATGAAGTTTTTACTTTTGTTCTTGTTTGCCTTCTTTTTCTCTTTCAGCGTAAGTCCCCTCTGAGCCAATTTCTCTCCCACTCTTCAGTTTTGCCTTTTTGAATAAACTTTGCCAACGGCTCTTTGCTTGTTTCATTCAGTTCTTTGTATGGTGAGAAGAACTTGGAATGCAGTTCAAGAAGGAGAGGCCAGCTATCCAGAACCCAGTAACATTTAGTTCTCAAGTTACTTTTTAGATCCAAGCTACCCAATGACAAGCCCACCCTATATTGAGGTCATATGAGAGACAATAATTGGCTTTTGGCAGACACAGTGGAGTGCATCTGCCCAAGCGCTGGGGCAGAAATGGGTTAAGAGGTGGGTTTGCTAGAAACTGGAAAATGGCAGAAACCTGAGAACCACCACCATCCCAGCAGGGATACCCTTTCCACTCCCTGCTCCCTGCTGGGTGACTAAGGTTGAATGGAGGGAGGAGGAGAGGAGGGAGTGTAGCAGGGCACTTTCCCCTAGGCAGCAGTCCCTGGGTAGGGAAGGGAGGCTGATTCTAAATTCCCTTCCCTTCCCATTGCTTCTCATGAGAGGCCATGCGGATCCTGACCTGGGCCAGAAGCATGTGGCTGAAGGTGGCTGTGGAGCGTCTTATGCCTGCATGCTGACTATGCCTATTGCTCTCTGCAGGACCAGAGAAGAGGCAGGGCCTGCAGGGAGTAGAGGAGGGACAAGAATGGCGGGAAAGAAATGTGAATGAAGTCACAGCTCCAGGTTCTGTGAGGTCAACTGCGTGGGGTCGGGGAAGTGTCCAGACTAGGCCTCTAGGGTGGGGAAGACGGAATACCAGGATGGGCTGGACATCAGCAGAGAAGAAACTCTGATGCCTGAGGCTGGGGGAGGGTGGGGGCAGGGAGCATCTGGGCTCCTTCACCTGGGTTGGCCTTGTCCAGAAAGGTAGAGTACGATAGGGTAGGGATGAGCCAATGACCACTCTGGTCTTCCTTGTCCACTGGCAGTGAAGGAAAGAAGGTGGCACATTCTGAGTGATAATTGCTGGAAAAATTTATATTACAGTGTGACTTTGACACTTTGGGTAATGGAAATATATGCAATTTTTAAGTATGTATGTGTTATGATTTTAAAATAGAATATGTATTACTCTGATGAAAGCAGTAAAATGTATTACTTTATTGTATGGAAGGCCCTTTTCATGCTAGTAAATGATAATTTCCATTTCTATAAGTTCTTCCATCTTGTATGTTGACATTGTTCATCTTCCATAACTTACTTGGGTGCCAGATGTAGGTTTATCTTTATTTTTACCAAAGTAATTGGCCAACAACCCAGTAGCATGAATTAAATAATCCAGTGTTTTCCTCTGACATCTTACTCTATCTGTTTCACTTCCCCTTCAATTCTACATCATAAATAAATTCTTTATGCATGTGAGAATCAGTTTCTGGAATATTTATCCATCATAACAAGGTCACATCTATTCACACTTTTATTGTCTGATAGTCAAAGATTGGTCTCATTCTGCTCCATACCTTCTTCTGTGTAAACTTCAGAACTACTCTGTGTTGAGAATGAATTAGATATTATAGTATTTTAAGAAGAATTGACACATTTGAGCCATTTGGGCCTTTCATTCAGGGACATGGATCTCTCTTTAGTGTATATTACCACTTTAATTATTATCCCCCTTGATTAATACCCACAGTCTTCTGAGATGAAAAAGATAGACTAGCCAAAGAAAAATAAGACTTTTAATAAGTTTCTTTAAAAGGTAGTAAGAGTTGAAGCACTGGCATATTAGACAGCTCTTTATCACTGAGACATAGTACCTGATGCTCACAGCATCAGAAAATCAAGTGAATGAACCATGCAAGATGGACTTAATCTCTAGCTCTAAGAATGGACTTGTGTACTTTTTTCTCTCAGTCCTATTCTGCATGTATATTAGAAGTTGATTTCTGTTTCTGTCCCCTGTGAATATTAGGCCATTTTCCCATTACTATAACAAAATGCCTGAGTCTGGTCCCTTTGTAAGAAGAGAAATTCACTTAGTTCAAGGTGCCAAAAGCTCAAGGGTAGGTAGTTAGTGCCAGTTCAGCTTTGGTGAATGTCCCCTTGGCTGGGTTGCCAGCTTGTGAATCACAGCATGGTGGGAATATGTACAGGAAAGGGATCATACAGCGAGACAGGAAGCCAGAGAGAGGCTGGGGTCCCCTGAGAACTGCCTTCCCTTTTGAGGGAATGGCCTACTGATCCTGCACCGTGCCCCACCTGTGGAGGTCCCATTACCTCACCATTACCCCACTGGGACAAAGCATCTCACATGTGAACACTGAGGGGACACACTTATCCCATATGCAAGCCACAGCAATGTGTCTTGAAGCTCTCTTGCTAGGCATATGTATGTTCAGTAAAGTGTTTTTGGAGAGTTGACTCCTCCATCATTGCACAGTGTTTACTTTTCTACTGATCATGTCGCATTTCCCTCCAGTACCAGGGTGGTTGCTGTGGTTCGAATGTTCTTTCCAAAATTAGTGCCACAGTGTTGAGAAGTAGAACCTTTTTCGGAAGCAAGTTGCCAGACATCACCCCCACGAGTGGACATCTGTGCTGCTGAGGGAGTTAACCATCACAGGAGAGGTCTCTGGTAGGAAGGACAATGCCAGTTGGATTTCTCGTCTTTTTTCATGTGTTTGAGTGGCTTACATGAAAAGCTAACGCATAGATAATGAAGAACGTCTTTGTTCTTGATGCCTGGGTAGGGCTTCCAGACTCCTGGGGGCTTTTTGAGTGACAGCAGTGAGTGCATTTGTTACACTGGCTCTTGGTAGCCCCAGATAGCTTCAGAATGATCAGGGTGTTGAGATTTCCAGGTGTCCAACCTCTGGGGAGGGGAGATGGAGCTAGATGTAGAATTCAATCCTGTGCCCAATTATTTGGTTAGTCAGTCCAACTCTGGATACTGAAGATTGGTAGGGCTTCCTGTCGCTAGATAACAGGCCGCCTTCCACAAGAGGGTGGCTCTGTGCCTCTTCCTAGCCCCCACATCCAGCCAGCTGTGTCTCTGTGTCTCTTCATTTGCCTCTTCCTGATCCATAGCCTTTGTAGTAAAATAGTAATAATGAGAAAAGCACGTTCAGTGAGCTTAATGAATCATTCCAGCAAATTATGGAACTTGAGGGAGTCATGGAAACTGAATTTATAGCTAGTCAGGCAGAAGTGCACGCAGCACTGACAGTCTTGCGGGGGACGTGGACCTTAACCTGTAGGCTCGGCACTACCTCAGCGATGAGCTGCTGTGTGGGGCCACAGGCTGAGTCTGTTGGAGACGCCTGTGGTGGAGGGGGGCCCAGGCACATCTGCTGTCAGAACTGATGCACTCATTCTAGTGCAAAGTTATGTAAGTGGCAAGGCGATTTGATTTAAAGAAAGATACTGAGTACTAACAGTAGAGCAACATAAGAGAGCAAGGAAACATAGCCAGAGGTAATTTATATGTAAGTAGGATTGTGAAAAGACCAATTTCTGTTACTCTGACTTATCAAAAGAAACATATGGGCCAAACTGGGGCTCAGTAATAGAGTGCTTGCCTAGCATGCAAGGCCTGGGATTGACCCTTAACATAGCAAAACAAAAACAACAGAAAAAAATACATACGTACACATTTATTTGGTTTTGGCGCCAATTCCCAGCACACAGCTTGGAGAACCCTTCTCCTACCCAAACTGATGCCTTGTGGTGTGCTGCTAAGATGATATAACGTCGGGATGTGGGGCCAGTTCCCAGAGAAACAACACATGCAATTCCAGGGAGGAAAGAGGGGCCGAAGGTTGAAGCTGGTCACTGATGACCAATAATGTAATCAACCATACGCACTACTATGGTTTGGATCTTAAATCTCTCCATCTGGGAGAGGCTTGTCTGCCAGCACAGCACCATTAGGAGATGGGAAACTTTTAAGAGGGGAGAGTCTTAGTGGGAGAAAGTTAGGCCATGGGGGGTGCATCCAAAGCTGTTGGTGAACCCGCCCCTTCCTCTTCCTCGCGCTCTCTCTTCTACTTCTCTCTCCCAGGTGAGAGGTCTTCTGTACTCTCACCATGATGTGCTGCTTAACTGTGGGCTCCAAAGAAACAGAGCCAATTGATTATGGATGCAACTTTGAGAGCCAAACTAACCTTTTCTTTGTATAAGCTGCTTATCTCTGGTATTTATAGTAACAGAAAGCTAGCATACCCACGCAATAAATCTCCATAAGACCCCGAAGGGCAGGGTTGGGAAAGTATTGGATTGATAAAAATAACACATCGTCAAAGTGATGTGCACCCCAACTCCATGGTGGCCCAAAATTGGAACAAACTGCAGTGGAAGTGTAGCATTTTCTTGAGTTTTGTGGGCTGTTTCAGCAGGAGGAGGGGTGGGAACCCTAGCTCACAGCAGTTTATAAGCTGGGCCTATAGCTGGCATCTGAAATGGGGAAAGAGGTCTATCCTGAGGAATTGAGGCTCTGGCCCAAGGGCTCTGATGTTGTCGCAGTGCAGACAGTGTGAGAATTGAGCTGCTGTGTGGGGCTGCAGGCTGAGGCTGGTGGAGGTGGGGCCCACACACATCTGCTGTCAGCAGTGAAGGACCGGGAGTGTCGAGTGAAAATCTCACGGGAGAGAAAGCAGTTTGCTTTTTTCCTTTATGGACTGGTGGTCAATACAATAAAAATGAATGTCCCTAATTTACTGGCTGTAGTTAGCAGGATGGGAAATTAAGCCATGGGAGAAATAACTGTTACAACACTGAAATGAAAAGGGTGCTGTTTCAACAGACAGAACCCATGGATATGTTATTAAAACACCCCATCTTGAGCTAACACTGATAGACTTGAAATCTTGACTCGGAAGATTTCATAAAAACAATACAAATGATCAAAATGGACTCAAGAAAAAGCAGGAAGATGGACTACACCAGGAGCCATGAAAGAATCAGATACATTTATCTGAAAGCAAAAATGACCTTCTATGACAGCACTGAAGTTTTGATGGGTCGTTTTTTCCCTCACAAACTTTGAAGGAATGGGTAAATTCTTGGCTATATAAATCCCTTACTGAGGCTGGCTATGGGAGTTATTTCTTTTCTTGTTTAGTCTGGATTTATCATCCTTTGTTGGTCAGACTCTATTGATTTTCCTCCTGTCCTAGGTAGCGCTGTGCAGCGGATTCTTTCTTCCCGCCGAGACTCGTCCTTCACCGGAGAGGAGACAGGCTGGTGCCTCTGCCTGGCGTGGAACACACAGATTTAATAACAGAACCCTTATAAACCGAGTTCTTTTAAAAAGTGTGTAAATACAGAGAGAATGTACTATCATTATGAGTCAGTAAGGGGAAAACAGGTATTATGGAAGTCCCTGGCTCTAAGCTCTGCTGTGCCTGTAGGTAACAATACTACACTGTACACTTAAAAATGTAAGAGGGCAGATCTCCTCGTAAGTGTTCTTACCATAATATGAGAAGAATGCTAAAGTCCATGAAAGCCTTCAAAAATAACTAAACTGCATGGAATTTATATACTTGAGGAAATAACTTTATTTTGAAGAAAAAAATGTTTTTACTACTTCTAGGAAATAAAGATGTGTGACTAGACATCAAAATAAAGCTTGATATGTTCAAGTGGAGGGGAAAGGGAAAAGCAGTGCTGATGCAGTCTCCTGTTCCCAAGGTGCCCTGCTCCTCAGGGGGAGGGGGAGGAATTAGCAGCAGGGCCTGTGCTTTATGACAGGGCCACGTGAGAGCCTCATGGCTTCTGCAGGGCCTGGCAGCCCTTTGTCCCGAGCATTTATATCTTTGTTCAGATGATGCTACGTCTAAATAGTCTTAGTCTCGTTTTGCTTTTTTCCCCCCATTGACACCTATAAAAGTTAAAAGAAATTTTTGTTTTTTGGTGTCCTGATAAAGGTGAAAAAAAGGTTTTGATTAGACATTAGCTTGAGGCTTCTTTCCTGCCTCCAGGGACAATATGAAAGGAGCTAGAGTTAGGGACACTAATCTCTTTCCTGGAAGTCATCCATCCCTGGCCCTGTGGAGCTGGGGAGGCCTTGGCTAGATGTTGGAAAAGCTCGCATGTTTCCCTGACAAAGCCTGGCTATTTGCAGATTCCCACCTTTCAGAGAGTCGGCCGAGCTCTGCACAAGAGATGCCTGGCACGGTGTTCAAATAGGCCTTGAAACAGGGCTGCCCCAGGGACTGGATGTTGGCTGAGACCCCAAGCTCAGGCCACAGGGCCAGAGGCCACCTCCTGAGGCCATAACTAGCTCCTCTGTGGCAGAGGCTGCTGTCTTCATCCTGTGTCCATCCTTATTTCTTCCCACTTTAGGTGCAAGCCAACGTGACCATCGGCATGACATGTCCCAGTCTCCCTTGGGGCCCAGTGGCCACACACAGAAAGAAAAAAGATGGCTGATTACAAAAGCCGCACTGCTTTTGGCCTTTCCCGTGTGGCCTCCTTGAAATTGGAATATAGAAGTTCACACTCTGGCAGCTGTCCTGAGGATTTGGGTGGGGGGACCTGGAGAAATAAAAATGGCCTCTTGTGGGCATCACCCCAGGGGAGTGCAATGCCAGCCCCAGAATTCCCCCCTAAAGCTTCTCTTGGGAGGGGGGAAATCACTTTGCAGTGTACTGAGGGCACTGTCTGGGGAGCTTTTACCAGCACAAGCACAGCTCCTAAAGAGTATGACATTCACTCTGGAGAGTGAATTGGCCTTTCAGACCACAGGAAGTTTATCAGCTTATCCAGGGAATCGTGCAACACCACGGTTGTAGAAGTGTCCACCCTCCATCTGACACGGCTCACAGCCATAGGTGACAGCTGGAACCACAGGCCTTTCCATGTGAAGAGGGGAGGGGACAGGGAAAAGGAGAGGAAAAGGTACTGAAGGCCTCTTAGGGACAAGAGCCAGAGAAACAAAAGTGTTAAATGAGAGGGATCTGCAGTTTTGATACATAAGACATGACCTCTGACTTCTTCTCTGTTTAGGGATCAAAAAGACTGAGAAACCTGCCTGTGATTTCACTGGAAGATGAGAAGGAAGATTAAACACGATGCGAAGGAACGAAACTACTCTCTGCGCCCCCGTCTGAGCCAGGATTGTTTAATGACATGGTTTGAAATTTAATATAAGAAAGAGTGCAGGGGTCTTGCCATTTAGCACCACTTGGACAAATGCAGGCAGGTACAGGGGACCGTGGTTCAATCCCCAGTTTCACAAGCTGCACCAGACCTACCTGTCCTTAGGCAAACTGATTTAGCAAAAAAAAAAAATCCTTCTCCAAGAAAGAGTGCAACAGGTGAACTCCTCCAGCTGGGGCTGCCTCTTGATGTCCTCTGATTTCCATTACATCTGAAGCGAAGAAGCCCACATGCTTGCTGCTGGGGAGGAAAGGCATTCCCGAACTTGGCGGATCACCAGGTGAGAGATACACATAAAGAGTGAAATAAAGTTGCCAGTGTTCTGCTTCTCCGAGATAACATTTCTGTGTGTGGTCTTCCAGGCTTGAGCCCCAGGCAGTGATGGCTCTTGCTGTCATCTGGAGAAGTGTCTTCCATACTTGAAAACCACACCCTTGAGCGATTTATTAACAAATGGTGGGTTTATCTTTGCTGTCATTCCTTACCTGCAGGCTGCAAATGGGCCAGTGGTTCTGCAGAGTTGAAGATTACTTGTATGAGGTTCTTAGCTATGTTATCCAGGCTCCTCCAGAGAGACAACCAATAGGATATGTGAATAGACAACAGAGGGGAAGTTGGGGCAGTGTTTGATTTAATTATGGCAGCTGAGAAGTCCCAGGAGAGCACTTCCTGCTGGAGAGCTCCAGATGCTGGTATCCTGGCTCCATCCAAGTCCAAAGCCCTCAGCACTGCGGATGCTGATGGTATGACTATTGTCCAAGGCAGAAAGCAGACAAAGGCATGGAGACCTAAAGCTAGGGAGCCTGCAGTTCTGAGGTCCAGGGCAGCAGAAAACGTCCATCGCAGCTCTCACTGGGAGAGTGTCTGTGTCTCTTTCCCCCTGGCCCAAACTTGTGAGATGGGCCTGCCTGTGTGGAGGGTGACTCTTTCCACCTCTCCTGCTTTGGAAATCTCCTCACAGAGAGTGAGAACAATGTGTTACCGGCTTTCTTGACCTTCATCCTGCAAGTTCTCACATGATGTTAGCCATCACAGACACAGAGGGAGCTGCTCCTTCCTTCTCTTCCCATGGCACAGAGGATGCGTTCTTCCGTGGGACAGATTTGAGGGTACCCCACTAGATCCAGTACTGAAACTGGGGGAGCATACTGTAGAGGAGACTGCATTCTTCATCTGTGGCATGGAAACTCCTGCTCCTCTTGGCTGAAGGCCTCCGTAGGCTCTTGGGAGAAATTTGTGTCTCTAGGCGCCTCAGGGCAGCAGGACAGGTGCCTCATGTGCACTGTGAGCTGGCTGTAGGGCTTTCTCTGGTGGCAGAGCAGGAACTGGAAAGCCACAGACACGGACTTTCCACTGGGGCAAGGAGGTTCAATGTCTGCATCAGTGGACACTAGAGAGCAGATCAGGTCACAAGCACCTTGGAGGACCCTGGGGGACAAGAGCTGAGAGCGGAGGTGAGTCAAGGAAGAGCATGAGGGGCCCTGCAGAAGTGGCTGTAAAACTGGCCCAAGGGAGCAGCCTGAAGCCGAGGAGAGAAAACCACAGCAGCACCCACAGATGTAAGGGCCCTGGCCTTCTCCCTGAATCCTCCAGGATCCACAGGTGTGGAAGGGGACAGTGCAGGTCACACCCTCTCTCTGTCCTGTTGCTAGCTCTAAGCCTAGCCGCTTGCCCAGGGTCACGGGGTAGGAAGCAACTTTAAGTTGTGTGTGAGATTCAACTTTCATTGGAAACTGCTCAGGATTTCCCACATGTGGAGATGAGACTGCACTCGCTCTCCAGTAACCAGATGTGGCTGGAAGGTGGGACAGGGGACCCCAGGATCATGGGCGAGGAGTGGCACAACGGCAGTGGAGCCGTGTGCTGCTGCATGTGTGGGGGTCAGATTCTTGTCACTGTGACAAAGTTATCTAGGAAGAAAGGTTCACGAGGCATCAGTCCCCTGTGGCTCAGGTGTGTTGCGCATGTGCAAGGTGGAGCAGTGTCTCCCAGTGGCAGCGGAGGCCTGTTCACCTCGCCGCAAGTAAGCAAAGAAAGGAGCCAGGCTCCCAAAACCCCTTCAGGGGCACAAGCCCGCGACCTAACTTCTCTCCAAGAGCCCAGTCTTTGAAGGGTCCCCACCTCCTACAGCGCCTTAGGCTTGGCCACATCTTTTCCTCATGGGCCTTGGGGCACTTCAGGTCCAGGTTACTATAGTTCCTGAGCAGGCTTTCTGTACACAATGAAGGAACAACTAGTGCTTGGGGTCTTGCATTTGACTTGCCAGTATCTTGGGAACATTTTTCCATATAGATAAATTTCTATAGCATCATTGTCAGGGCCTAATTAAGTAATTTATTTAATTCCCTATAACATTGGATATTTTAAAGGCTTCTTTATCCAACCTAAAAACTCAGTCTCAAATCAGAAATGGCCACACCAAAAGCTAATAGAAATTAGGAATAAAATGTGGATCTTGGTTTCTATCATTTTTACTTAAGAGATTCTTGCAATTTCTAGCCACTTCAATTACACATGAACCATAAATAAGAGGTGTAATTCTTGTGAGCGAAGAAACAAAATTATAATTATTCGCAAATGACACGTTTATATATCTATGTTTCCCAAGAGTATCCAAGGGAAAAAAACAAACAAAAAAAAACCCTAGAATTAATTAAGAGGCTTCAGGCTAAATACAAGACAATTTTACTCAAGTGGATTTTCAATAAAACATAAGTAACCAGTACCACTGAAAAAGATTTCATTCACAGGAGGGACAGAAAATATTAGAGTGTTTGAAAGTAACACCAAAAATATGAAGGATATTATAAAGAAATTCACAAATTATTTTGCTGGGAAAAAAAACAATGAAGAACTTTATTTCTGGATAAGGACATTTCATATATTAGAAACATCTGCCGCGAGGGAAATGCAAATTAATGCAGCAGAGCCATGCCACCACCTCCCCACCAGAGTGGCTGAAATCTGAACTAGATTTGGAATTACAAGACGCTGGCACCCTTTTGGAAGAGCTGGGCCACTCCTGATAATGTTACGCGTAATGTCACCACCCAGCCCAGCAGTTTTGTTCTCTGATGCATTCACCCAAGTTCTTTGAAAGCTTACACACACAAAAACATGTACATAAGTGTTCACAGCAGCTTTATTTGTAATTGCCACGCCTTAGAAGCAACCAAGAGGTCCTTCAATAGGTGATTAGAGTGGTTCATCTTTACAGTGAAATGTTATTTAGCAACGAAAAGAAATGAGCCCTTCAACTAGGAAAAAATACAAAGAAATGCCTTAAGTGCTGAAATGGATGTCCCAAAGTGGGAAAAGCCAGTCTGAAAAGACTACTTGCCACGAAGTTCTAATTGGGAGATTGTAAAAAGACAAAACATGGGAGAGAATCAAAGGCCTGGTGGTTGCCAGAGGTCTAGGGGACGATGGGATTAGAGGGTGGAACACAGAAGATACTTATGGCAGTGACACTATTCTATGCGACACCATAGTGGCAGATACCTGGCATTTTACATCCAACACCAACAATGAATTCTCACATAGGCTATAAGCTTGAGTTAATTAAAATGTGTAGATATTGCTCTAACAGATACACCCCACAGATGCGAGGTATTGATAATGGGGAAAGCCAGAAGGGTGGGAGAACTTAGACAGAAGCTCTGTATTTTCTTCTCAGTTCTTCTGTGAACCTAAAGCTGCCCTAAAAATATTTAAATCTATCATTTAAAAGGAAATGATCTAACTGAGATGGAAGAAGATAGGGAGGAATTTTAACTGTTAAGTGACAGAAGCACAGTCTGAAAAAGCTACATGCTGAATGATTGCAATTGTATGGCACCCCAGAAAAGGTAAAAGTATAGAGACGAAAGTGCAAAGGTTCAGGGTCAGGGGAATAGGCAGAGAGCAGCATGGTGAGAACTGCTTTGCATGACTGTGACAGCAGCTGTGTGATGCCATACACTGTGCAAAATCCAGATAATGTTACAGCACAAAGGATAAACATGAATACATTCAAGGCTGTGTCAGAGGCAGAGGAAATCTCAGCACCGTGTGGGAGATGTGACAAGACAACCCCACTGCAAAGACACGAAACCACCTTGCTGAGGGGATATGAGAGAAACAGGTGCTGACCTTAGTAAGTTGAGAAATGAATGGAGGTTGAGAAGCTCAAGGCAAAGGGACCCTTACAAAAGCACTGAGATCTATGTGCTAAAGTTGTTTCCTGTGGGGGACAGGATAACAATTCCAGTCTTGATATGTGTATTGGAATTTGGCCCTCGGGTCAGTGAGTTGTGCATGGTGGAACCAGAGGCCTCACTGCTCAAGGATGGGTTAGAGGTAAGTAAGGCAAGGTGGCTAGTATGACCCATGTGATCAAGGATGAGAATTGGATGCGTCCGGACAAATTCATGCTTAGACTACTATATAGATGGCTACACACAAAAATATGTATATGTGAGTGGGTAATGACAAGGGGACAGAATCAATATACAGATGGATGGGTGGAAATAGAGATAGACAAGAGATGGATGGCTGTGCAGATAGTTGGGTGGATGGATAGATTAGATAGGCAGGTAGGCAGAAAATAGACAAGCAGGTAGCAGGATGTATTGACAAACAGATGGATAAATCGATGAGTAGGATGAATGGAGGAGCTGATGTAGACAGATAATGTCAACATACACAGGTGCACGCGCATGCGCGCGCGCGCACACACACACACACATATATATGTGTGTGTATATATATATATATATATATATATATATATATATATATCCTTGTTATATCAGGTGAGCAAACCTAGAAGCAATGAAAGCTCCAGAGGCCAGTGTCCAGGTCTTGGTTTCTAATATTCTCCAGTAGAAGGAACCAGGACACATTGGAGGAATGACTTAGTCTAACTGGAAAAAGAAATGCAGAAGATTGTTCAGCATCAGGAATGAAAAAAGTAGCACCTGCCTGGCAAGAGAAAGGTCCTGAATCCAATCCTTGATACTGAGAGAGAGAGAGAGACAGAGAGAGAGAGAGAGAGAGAGACAGAGAGAGAGACAGAGAGAGAGACAGAGACAGAGAGACAGAGACAGAGAGACAGAGAGAAATTAAAAAATACCAAAACCAAAATTCTTCTTCCTCCTCCTCCTCCTCCTCCTCCTCCTCTTCCTTCTTCTTCTTTTTCTCCTCCTCCTCCTCCTTCATGTATTTGGTTGTTGCAGGATCTCACTATACAGCTCGGACTCATGGTGATCCTCTTGCTTTCAGCCTCCCCAGCACTGGGAGGCACCACTACAACCAGACTCTGGCCAGTTCAGCCCACCCTTGGGGTGAGGCTGGTGCAGCATATGGTGCTGGGTATCAAACCACGGTCCCTGTGCTTGTCCAAGCTTGCCTAAACAGGTGTTTTAGTCTGCTGAGC
The DNA here is from genome assembly GCA_004027165.1 of Ctenomys sociabilis. NCBI lineage: Eukaryota > Metazoa > Chordata > Mammalia > Rodentia > Ctenomyidae > Ctenomys > Ctenomys sociabilis. Next base: position 4,835 of record PVKA01001800.1, on the reverse strand, counting down.
TATCTCACTGGCCCCAAAACCAAAATTCTGACAATGGTGTGAATACATAAAAAGATACAGGAACTAAAGGAGCTCCCAGTGGCCAAGGCTGGAACTGTTGACCAACAAAATAAACAAGGCAGCATTGGATTCGAACCCAGGGTTCAAAATAAGTATCCATGATCCCAAACCGATAAAAATAAATGGTTGAATAAGTAAACAAGTAGGGTAGGGAGTAGACAAATCTCCCAGGAGAGCTCCAAATAATTTAGGTGGATCCTTTGCCTCAAGGCGGTGGAGCACAGCTCCATTCCATAAGTGTGGGCTGCACACAGTAACAGGTGTTGGATGGAGAGCAGGAGGCAAAGAGTAACTTCATGCTGGTGAGAGCTACCAGGCATTGCCTCAGCCAGGAGACCACGGCCAACATTGCCAGTGATGCTCACGTGGGCAGCACGTACCCTGACCCCACATGGTGAGAGGGCGTGGTGGTTTTGTGGCACTCCTCCCCAAGGCCCATAATCCCAGTCCAATCATGAGGAAAACGTCTGAAAAACCTCAACTGCAGGACCTTCTACAAAACACCTGGCCAATCCTCCTCACGTGTCATCATGTGTTGTCGAGGTCATCAAAGGTAATGTAAGTCTGAGACACTGCCACCTACAGCAGGTGCTAGGAGACAACTAAATGTAGTATGGTATTCTAGAGGGAATCCTGAGCTGCAGAAGGGCCACTTAATCAAAACCAAGGAAATCAAGTATGAATATTAGTTCATAACAATGTTCAGTTAATCAGAATTGGCTCAGTAATGCTAACAAATGTAGGGTAATCATAACTAATGTAAGATTTTAGTGATTAGGTAAGCTAGGGGAATATGGTAATTTTCTCTATCATCTTTGCAACTTTCTTGTAAAAAAAATTAACACAGTTAAACGTTCATTTAAAACATATTGGGGGCCAGGGAGATAGCTTAGTGGAATAAACACTTCCCTGGCAAGTGCAAGGACCTGAGTTCAATCCCTGGTTCTGCCAAAAAAAAAAAAAATCAACTTTTCCTTAGGAATTAGAATTTGATGCAATTCTAATTCCCCAGTATAATTTGTGTTTCCCAATGAAACCTTGGCCATTATTCACCCAGATTTCCCTTTGCTGGGACAAAATACCCAACAGACACAGCTTAAAGAAGGAAGTTGTTCAGTTTGCTATTTGAGAGCTCGCAGCCTGACTGGACGGTTCTACTGCTCAGGTGCAAAGTGAGGCCAAGCTCTGTGGTGGGAGCGTGCGGCACAGCAAACTGCTCAGGTCAAGGTGGCAGGAAGAGCACACTGGAAGAGTGACATGGGAGCCAGACCCTGCAGTGGGCTCCCGCTGAGCTCCAGCTCTGAGCAGTTCAGCCATGAACTCAGTGGGCCAATTCGCTGATGAGGACAGAGCCCCGGAGGCAATCATTTGCCAAGAGACTCAATCCAAAAGGGTTGACACTTAAGATTAACCAGCACAATCAGGAAGATGAGGCAGATCACTTTTAAAAGAGGAACAGTTAAGTACATTTTGCAACAACTGAAAAGGAAGGCCCATTTCTATAACTAATACTAAAACACAAAGGCACAACCTTAAAGCAATGGATGATAGATGGAATAGGATGCTGGACCCTGAAACAGACCTGAGAGCTGATACAAATTCAACTCTCCAAACTCTTCCTGAAAAGGCAAAGGATTGCCATGTTTTCAGTTGCATCAGGTATACAATTGCTCTAAAATTTGAGCTCAGTTGCAGAAGGCTGTTGACCACATTCCTTGGTTCATGGCTGGCTCCTGCCATCATTCCAGGAAAGGTTCCTTCTACTTGACCTTCATTTCCCCTATGTGCTTCATCAACACCTGCCCTCCCCAGTGGCCCCAAACCCAACCTTTTTGGTTCAATTCTTGGTCAACATCGTTAGAAATGTGTGCACTTTGAAGACTAGGTAATGTTACTTGGTGCACATCAGCCTAGGCATTGCTTCATGACCAGGACACCTTCTGAGTAATGCGTCATTACCCAATTCTGCCAAATTCCAAACATCATAGGCACAGTAGCACAAACTGACAACTACAGTGTCCCTAGGTGATACAATTTCATGGGACCACCATTGTACACTTGGGCCTGTCACTGACTGGTACATTGTTTTCAGCTTACAGAATTGGCAGTATCCGATAGATCTAATTGGATTTCTTTTCTTTTCCACGCAACAGTATGCATTTAGGGTGGATCCATACTGCCATACACACATCTAGGCTGATGCTTTGGATGGTAGCCTCGTGTTACTGGCTTCTCCACTTTCCTGGAAGTGAGTGCAGAGGTAGCTTCAAACTTCCCGTCCCATAAATACTTGTGTGATGTCAGAATCTCATCCCTCACGAGAGCATGGGTGCATGCCTTTTGCCAGGACTGACAGCAGAGGGGCAGGCTGCAGGGTCCTAGTGCTACTCACCCTTGATTTCACTGAGTACTACCAGCTCCCTCTCCTTAATGCTGAAGAGTTCACATTCCAGCAAGGGGTAGCCAGGGTTTCCATCACCTACACTCTCTCCAACATCCGTATTATATAATTTTCTCATTTTTGCCCATCTGCCAAATATATAGTTGCATCTCCTCAACGTGTTTTAATGTAATTACTGAGGAAGCTGAGCATTGCTCCCTCTTCCTGTTGTCTATTCCAGCTTCCCCTGCAGGAGATGCCTATTCTTATCTTTTGCTCTTTGCTCTATTGGATTTCCTGCCCTTTTCTCATTTATTAGAAATGACTGATTGATGTCCTCTGCCTTCTCCTGGAGACTGCAGGCAATGCGTCTTATTTAGGATAAGTTGGGGAGACTGAGTTACCCCAAAGTATCTTCTTTAACCTCTCTGTTATGCATGGGGGTCCTTTCACTGTCCCCTCAGGACTGCCGCTGGCCAGTTCTCACACCCGTTTTCTGGGTTCCAACAACCTCTAGCTTCTCCCAGAGATCTCACTGTTTTAAGCATTGGTTTGCTCAATCCACAACCTCCTCTCTGCATCTCTAAGGCTACTTTCAGAAGCAGTGGTCCTACACTAATCTGACATCTTATGCCACGAGACAGTGTGCTGCATGGCAATTTTACAGAGGAAAAAAAATTTGGAAGAAAAACATTTAAGTACTTTTATGTGTGTGTATCGAAAATATATTAAAGTGTTTTTTAGGGAAAACATATAATTATTGTGTTTGCCACATCTAGCAGCTGAAAGCTGCTCTTCTTGTTTTCTCCAAGTCCTTATCATTTTCTTGGTTGGTGGCAGACCAAATTACTACTCAGCAGCCCTTGCGCGATGCCTGTAACATTAAACAGAACCCGGTGTCAAGCAACAGCCTCACTGCCTTTGCACCGTGGGCTATGGAACAGATGGATTTAGATCTGAATGGTTAGGGGGCAACCCGCGTGGCAGCCCCCACATGTTGCCAGCCTTGTGGCTTATTTTTTTAATGAGCACATCTACCAATAGGCAATGAAACTCATGTCTTCTTTGTGAGTTTTCTTGTTCATGCCTGCGTCCAGGAGGAGCTCTGAGGCTGAGATCCAAACATCTGTGCTTTTGAAATCATGGGTGACTTTGAGGGCAGCTGAGGTCAAGAGCCAGTGCCAATGCGGGTGACTGAGCCCAGTCACACAGCGCATTGCCCTTGAGCCATGAGGCATTCTATTTCTCCTGCTCACGAAGTTCTGACTTAAGCGTGTGGAATGCCACCTGGTCCCTGGGGTGCTTAAATGCTCCTCAAGCAGTAGAGACGCACAGGCAGCTCAAGGACCACCCACTTTACGGGGCTGGCACTCTTCTCCCTGCGTTGTTTCTAATGATAACTATTTATTTTGGGGGCTGAAGATTCCCCGGAGTTTCTGCATGTGCTCATCCACTGTTTCCTGAGCATTGCTTCTTGTATCTCATACCTCCCTTTGGGTTCTGTTTTTCTTCCTTGACAGCACCCTTTAGAAGCTCTTCTAGTAAGAATGTGGGTGGAACTATATATTTGCTGCATAGGTTTTTTTTGTAAATTTTTCTTTTAGCTTCTGTATGTCTCCCTTCAGCAGTCTGAAAATATGACTTTCCTCCACTATTGCCAGTAAGCAGTGCACCTGGTAATTGGTTTGAGATCATCTCACTCTGGCTCTTGCTCTCGCTCATTGCTTTTTGCCTTTTCTTTTTGCTTTTCATTTTTTGGCAGTTTTTCCCGTACAATGTTTGGGTATAGTTATTTACTTTAGTCCTTGCAATGTTTTTTTTTTTCATTTATTTTTATTTTATTGAAATACAAATGTCAATCAGACAGTTTCAAAGCACCATAACCATACAGAGTCGATGAAATAATACATTGCAAACTGTTTTCATAACGTTTTGGTATTATACAAGGTGCTTACATGATATTATATTTACAGGTTTTTATACAGCTGAATTATATCAAAGATTGAATAATTATTTACCTAGTGGATGACCATAGCACTAAAAGCCGACATAATATCCTTTCCAACCACCATTAGTGCAGATCTTGCCTCTCATAGAATTATGTAGAAGCACAGCGTTATCTATCCCAACTGTACAGTCTATACACACACATGATGATTTTTTCTTTCTACAACCCTTCCTTTGTCTACACCTGTGAAAAGTGGGCACTCTGTTGACATTCAAACACCTTATGTGCTTGAACTCGACACCACAATCCAACACAGTCCAGCATTCTGCAACCATAGGGAGTTATTCAAAGAAATTGTCGACCATATCCATTTACAGCTCAGCTTAATATTATGGGCTCACGATGTATACTTCATTTTTATACTTTTATACTTTTCTGCTGGATGGT